>CANUEP010163129.1:0-11712 GCA_947857235.1 Jatropha podagrica
AATCTTATCTGCTTCATTTTCTTCTAGGTGTATCTCAGACCTTTAAGAAAATTATCTTTTTAAGATAAGGAAATTAAGCTATTAAGTTATGATGTATGATTTAGTTTATTTATGTTCTAATTGTAAGAATATGTAGTTATGTTAGTAAGTGAATTATAAAATATTTTAGTAGGGTATTTAAATTTAAAATGTATGATTGATTATGAATTCCATAAATAAATATCAAAGGTAATATATACATATATAATATATGCTATATTGCGGACTTAAATGTTTTTAAGATATAATTTTTCAAATATATTATGTGATATGGTTCACACACCATAAATTTATATATATATAAGCACCACTAAGTTTTATACTTAGCGCGTTGAGTTTCTCGCGCGTAGGTTGAAGTTAATATGGACTGTTATGATTTAGAACACCAATATCAACATCAGAGAAGAGGGGAACGTATCAGCTAACTTGAGCATGAAGGTACTATGAGATTGGCATGTGGTATAAGAGATCTTATTTTAAGGAAATGTATTTTAAGTTAGATGGTATTTATATAACTAAAGTGAATTTGTTAATTATCCTTTTAATTTTATGATAAATTATCAATACGGTTATTAAATATTATGCTTTAAACTTTTATATAAATATTTGAGTTTTATATTCCATCATTCAATAATGATGTTTTGATGCCAAATAAAATTTTGTGAATTCCATGATTTATTTCTTTCATGTATTGTTTATAGTTTATTTAATTATTTAAATGATTTGCATGTGGTATT
Source organism: Jatropha podagrica (assembly GCA_947857235.1). Lineage (NCBI taxonomy): Eukaryota > Viridiplantae > Streptophyta > Magnoliopsida > Malpighiales > Euphorbiaceae > Jatropha > Jatropha podagrica. Next base: position 777 of record CANUEP010163129.1, read on the forward strand.
AATATTTATGATTTTACAACTTAAGTGAAAAGATTATTATCAAAACTTTTCTAATTATTAAGTTTTCCGTAATTACATTAAACGTAAATAATATTTATACCTCTTGATGAATAAAACTGTTTCTTAAATATTTAGTTGTAATAGAGAAAAACAAGTTTTTAAGTCTAAATGGATTTTCTTTATATAAATAAGAATATAAATGTGTTAAGCAATCATGTGTCTCTAACACAGAATGTGACACTCACTGTTTAGTCCCACAGGACTGGATAGGAGGTGTTACATTTAGTGGTATCAGAGCTATTGGTTTAAGCGGCTCTGAATAATAAGAAATTAAGAATTTTACTTGTAAATGAAATGTCTAGTACTTGTACATGTCATTCAAGTCCAAGCTGAAATCTCGCTCTGATACGGATCTGGTAAGATTTTCAAATTATTGTGATATCTTTGAAATTATGGAGGTGAACATTTTTGTTCTTTTTAATGTTATTGCTAAAATATATATGTTCAATTAATATTTATCCATAATTTAATTAAGCTTTATAAGATGATATTTGTAACGGACTGTTTTTCAGTGTCAGTAATAGTGATTTACCAATCTGTGAATAGTACCATCGGTCTGGGACTTAGTATTATTTCGGTCCAAAAAAATTACTATGAGTGTCTAATATTATATTTAATATTTTCGGAGCATGTTTGCATGATTTAGGAGAGTAGAAAATATTTCACGAATATTTTTGGAGAATTGCGGCAACTAATGAATATTATTTTTAGTGTAGTATATTAGGGAATAAATGAGGAGTTATTTTTGTGAAGTTAATTTAATTAATTTGTGGTGTTAAATAATATTTGAAAGAGAATTATTTGAGGAATATTTAGAGCCATTGGATGAGATTACTTAGGACTTGATCATGGCCCTTGATTTAGCATAATGAGAGGAAGCAAAGTTTGACTTTGCTCCTTAAGCAACAACTTCTCTTTCTTTTCCAATCTCCATCTTCCACGCCATTTCTCTCTTCTCTTCTTCCTTCATTTTTCTACCACAAATCACCACTAAACCACCTAATTAAATCATAGAATTGTGATTAAACCTTAAGAAGCAAGTAGTAGAAGTTGGAAGTTTCAAATAAAGACTTAGAGAATCGAAGTTGCCATTGAACAGGTATGTTGTGAATTTTTGGGTTTTGTGATTTATTAGATAGAATTCTAAGTTTAGACATGAAATTAATGCATTAAATCAGCTCTCTCTATCTTGTATGTTGATTCTTAATTTTTATGGGATTTTCTCATATTTTGAAGAGGTTGGAGAACCATCCTCAAAGGGGAAAGAAAAAGGTAAGGAGTGAAGATTTTTAATCTTTCTAAAGCTTAATTGAAAGGTTAGTGCACTACTACCTCATTTCCCCTTTCAATTTCTCAAGTTTTCAATTTTTAGGTTTTTGATGAATTTTTGAGAATGTGTGTGAATGGTGCTAGGGAATGATACTTTGGTTTTTTTAATGTGATTTTTATTGATTAGTAAGCATGGTAGAATGGTTAAAAGAGAAGGGAAATACCTCTTTCCCCATTTACTAAGAGTGGTCGAGCCACTCATGGTGAAGGACACTTTGTGTCCTTTGATTTTCTTGCTTAATTTGAACTTGAATGAGTTTTGTGATGTGTTTCCTTATGATTTATGAAATTAATTTGGAAGGAAGCCTTTTCCCCCCATGGTTGGCCAAATCCTTGTTTGGTGAAGGGCACCGTGCTCTTTGTGTTTTCCAACCTTGATTTTAATCTAAATGAGTTTATTAATAAGTAATTTGGTGATGATTTAAATTTTTAATTTGAGTTTTAATGTTTAAGTATTTTTTATGACTTAAAGAAGATTTGAAATGGTAAATTGGGTTTCATGGTTAAGTGTTTTTAAGTAATGGGTTTAATGAGTTTGTGTAATGCTTTTGTGTTGGTAATCAAGGCTTTTGATGGAGAAAGCTTTTTCTCCTTTGTTTTTATAATGTGGCTGAACCTTCTTAGTAGGTAAGGCATGATTTTGGCCTTTTTGATGTTGATCTTTAAGTGTTTTTAAGCAATGATTATTTGTAATTAAGAAAGTGTGGTTTTGGTTTTAAATATAAGGGATTTTGAAGCGCATTTGTAAGTTGTAAGTTAAGTGGTTTTGAATTAATAAGTGCTAATTTCAAATTTTTTTTGAATAAGGAATGGTGAAAGAGAAATAAGACTTACTGTGGGAAAATACATTTATTTTTTTATCTACTAGACACGACTGAGATGTGGTATGATGAGATGTACTGCGATATGTGAGCATGCTCAGGTTATCAGCTCGTTCTGTTTGGTTGAGCTATGATCATATGCTAGGGTTATCAGCCCTTATAAATAGGCGGACGCGCTTATTATTTATGGCAGTGCTTGCACAGGCCACGGTGGTGCTTTCATAGGCCACGATTGTGTAATTGGTGGGGTGGTGCTTTCATAGGCCACGACGGTGATTCCATAAGCCACGATTGTGTGATTGGTGGGTGGTGCTTTCACAGGTCACGATCGAATCTGCTTACATTCATTCGGTATAACTATGAGGCTTAATAAAGAAGAGTGGAATTTTATTTCATTATAAAGAAACTGAAAATATATATGTTGATGTATGTGATATTTCTTATTGGTATAAGTTTTTAAGGTGTGAATTTCTTTATTGATTTTTTTCGAAATATTCGGATTTAACTAGTATGTTTTCGGTGTTTAATATATATATTTGAAATTGAGTATTTTGAAACATATTTGAGATTTGTTATCTTGGTATTTCTTGGTTTTTTTTTAATTTATAATTATTTAGCACCACTGAGTCTTCCACTCAGCATAGATTTTTATCACGCGCAGCTTGTGAGCTGTCGGTGGTACACAAAGACCGAAGAGGTAGCATCAGAGTAGAAGTTTAACTTTTGGGTAGGATATGTATATTAATGTATATTATGGCATGTATAGACTTATAGTAACAAGATTGGGTTTGTAAATATAGAGAATGTAATTAATGAGATTTGTGGATATTTAAGTAATATTATTTAATTTTATTTGTGGTGTATGAATGGAATCATGTATTTATATATTCTTGAATGAATGGTGTATTGGTATTTTAGAACTTAAGTAAGTAATTGCAACCTTTTGGAAGTGTTTATGACTTGTTGTATTAAATTGGAGTTTTGGGGTTTCGAGGAAATTATATTGGAAGAGTATATATTTTCTCTGTGTGGCAAGTTAATTTTTAAGAGAAACTCTTGAGAAATTTTTCGTAGGAATTTCCTTAAAAGTTAAACTTTATCTTTTTTTAAATTTTTAGCTACTTGCCTCCTTATGAAAATCTAACCACTTCTAATATGTGATCTAGAGTTAGTAAGAGTTATAAGACGGCGCCTCGGCAGTGAATGTGGCATCCACCGTCTGGTTCTCTGGGATTAGGCAGCAGGTGTTACAATATTAATATGGATGATTATGATGTTGTAAGAGATTAACTGGTATGAATATTTTTATTAAATTAGTTGATTTTACAATGAGGTGGTATATTGAGCCAGTGAAGTAAAATATGATCTTTATGAATATAATACCTGTGTTTGTGATAAGTGTGATTGTGAATAAGTTTAGGGGCAAATGAATTATGAGGTGATTTGAAATGTATGATTGGACTGGTGAAGTGCTATGAGTTGATATTAGTTCATAGATGTGTTTTCTGTATGCTAAAATTTTATGATGCAAATGATTTCTGATATGACCTATTTTATGTGAATGTATACATGAGTGCAAATTGTTATTTGTATAGACTTCTTGAAGTTATGTTAAACTGTCACATGGATAAGATTGTGAAATAAATTTGAAAAACTTGAATATTAGAAGTGAATAAGATTTTGATATGCATAAGGGAAAAAGAGTGCTTTTATGTCCTGGCCAAATGTAAAAGTATAATTTATTCTCTTATTTAATAGTTGTGAAGGCATTTAGGAGACATATGAAATTGTAAAGTTTTCTCAGATGAAAGGAAGAGAATAAGTACCTAAAAATTTCAAAATTTTACTTCCACAATTGTTAAGAACCATAGTATATGTGGATGAATTTTGGCCTGATCAACCAATAATCTTCTGCAATGCTAAGGTTATATGCAAGAATGGTGCAAAATAAATTAAAGATAAATAAGGATATATAGGTGGTGATATGTATGAGTATGGGAAGAATTATGCAAACACAAAAATATAAGGAGTGAAAATAAAATCAAGAGTTAAAAGGAGGCAGAAAAACGAAATTTAGGAAACTGTAATGATTAGCACAAATCATTAGTGATTATCAATTGAAGCATAAGCTATTAACAACCATTAATCTTGAACATGTATTAAAATATATATATACATTGTTGTGTATAAGAGACAAATCTAGGGGAGTTGGGAATCAAACCAAAGCAAACCAAACCAAACCAAATGCAAATGAAATAATTAATTAAATAAGAAACGCACCGTTGATAATGATAGAGCAACATAATAAAAGAAGCACAAACATCAAAGAAATCTTTGATATTCAAAGATTATAGACAAGAAATCCTCATTGTCAAACCTGCCATAGGGAAATTTCAAACTTGGAATAGGTTATAATTAATGTGATAGTGAAATATTTGACCAAAAACATATTTTGAGTAGTTAAATGCTCTACTATCCGTTTGGATTTGCACAATACACTCTCATTGCTAAGCAACACATCTTTCTGAGTTGAAAACCTCCTTATTTTTTCAAATGGATTCTTCCTTTCCTCACTTCGTTTGTTCCTGAGGAGGAATGACCTAGTTCATGTCTTCTAAACTATTATTTCACAAATGGAAATGCAAGGGATAAATATGAGTTAATTCTAAAGAAATATGTCCTCATTCCAAAAAATTATTGAGAATGAGACCATTTGTGTAAGGAGTGGGTTTCTTAATGCCTTTGGTTTTCAAAATTAGCATGGCCTATTAACCAAGGGTGTCTGCATATATCCATGCTTGGTAAGATTATCTTATGCCAATCTTGAATATAATCCTAATACTAATGCCCTGACATCCGACGTTAAAGGTCAAGAGATCAAGGTAGATGCAGGCCTTTTGTCTCACCTCCTTGAAATTCCAAATGAGGGGTGGATTCTTCAATCTTTAACAGAATGATCAGAATAACCTTTAACCCCTCTAAGGAAAACTCAAATAGCTTTAAATGATAACTCCTTGCAAACAACTTTTGTTCCCAAAATAAGAAAAATGCCTCTTCTTGCCAATTTTATTCATCATTTTTGTGTTCAAAATATCGTTCAAAGAGAAGTTATGAGCTATCGCCTTAGAAAGTTAGACATGTTCTTTATTTTTATGCTTTTAGCAAAATAAAAGATAAATCTTCCTGCCTCACTTTTTTTTATATGATTAAAATCCAAGAAAAATATATTTGTTTGGAGGATTTCTAACTCCAATCTTTCAACTTTGTAACATTGATCCCCATGGAGAAATGTATGTCACTAGTAAGCCCTACACCAAGTGTTATTTAGAAAAGAAAATGTGTATTGGCTTGTCTAAATTACCAACCTATGGTAGTTTTAGATAGTGTAGAAGGAACTTCCAGTTCTAGAAAAAGGGGTAGAAATCTGGAGGACACACAACCTAAAAAAACCAGTGCCAGATCCTATTATTGGAGCAAAAGATAAACAACCTGAAATTTGTAATATATCTTTTGCTACTCATGATAGGAATGATTTGTATAATTTAGTACTAGAGTTAAAATCTGATTTGTCAGATTTAAGGTCTGATTATGATATGTTTAAGTTAGAAATTTCAAGTCAACTGCAAAACATACAACAGCAACAGCTTCAGACCACTCGAACATTAACTACCATACTCACCACTCTCTAAAACTTTATGTTCTGAGTTGATTTGTTTGAAACTGTAATGTAATAGATTAAAAATGTGAATAAATATCTATTTTCTTTAAATGGTATAATGTTTTCTTGTGTAGATTATTAACTTCAAGTTTTATATTTGAATTTTTTTTTAGAGAGGTAATAGAGTGATGTGATATTATTAAAATGCATATATGAATATAGTAATTTGATGAATGTATATGGGTCCAGTAGATAATTTGTGGAAATGAGTTTATGAAATTATCAAAGGGTTGTGAAGTTGTGAATTAAATTTATGGATATTAGACTTGATGTAATTGAAGATTGATTCTAATATAAAGACTGGGATGGAAATGGTTTGTACATTGACTGTGTTATGATTATAATTATAGGGATACATGCTCTTTGTAAAAAAAAGTAATATGGTGTATTGCTTAGTTGTAAATTATGGAACACAAAGGATATACACCTTGAAATAATTTTTTGTGGAGATGAGAAATGGGTTCTATAAATGAAAATGAATAAATGTCCTGTGAAGAATTTTAAATTCTGCATTAATTATTGATGGATATATGAGAATTTGATTTATATAAATTATATGAGGTGATGAATATAAGAATATAAATGATTTATTTGGTAAGAAATAGATTTTGTTGATTTTTATTGTGACAACTATTGGTGTAACTTAAAGTTTGCATTTCATGTGAATTATAGAAGAAGTAGGAAAGTTTAATTTCCTTGGAATTATATAGTTTAATACTAAAGATATTTATTGAGCCTATAGATGTTTTTACAATATCAAATGCAGTGTTTAAATATAAATGTCTGAATATAAGGAAATTAATCATTTTTTTTAAGACAGCTATAATACTACTGTTGTAGGAATATTATATTATGATAGTGATCTGAATGAACATATAGAGATGAATGTTGTTACTTGATGACTAATGTAAAACAAATGGAATTGCGATTTTTATGGATTAATAGATAAAAGTAGTAAATCTCAAAATAGGGATAATGATTAAAAGAGCATCTTGGAGTTTATAGATTTGTAAGAAAATTAAATGAAATCTTGCTAAGTTTACACAGAGATGATTCATAAGTAAATAGAATTAAGAGAAATCTAAGTCATCATTGTTAAGTAAAATATTCAGTAATAATACGTGAAGAGGTATGTATTAATACCTTATATAATGGATTAGAAAAGGAATTGAGAAGTCTATTTGATGTGAGTGCATGATGAATATATGGTATATTCGAAGAATTAAAGATAGTAGAGATTGATGTGTGAATTCAATTTTGGTGTAAATATTTTATGGAGAGAATTCTGTCAAGTAATAATTAAAAATGAGACAGGTATATAGGAAACATGAAAGATTAGGAAATACTGAAAATAGAGATTATTTGTTAAATGAATTTCAAGGATGAAATTCTTTTAAGGGGGGGAGAATTATAACATCCCAAATTTTAGGAAAAGTTGAAATGATTTATAAGGTAAATTCCAACTTAAATTCCATAATGTTAATGCAATTTTTGCTCCCTCTTTTTTTAGAAAAATTTAAGCTTGATTAATTGATGTTATTCTTATTTAATAGTATTTTATTATTCAAAATGTGAGTATATATATATGATTTAATACTAGTGTTATTTATTTAACTATTTAAGGTGTGTATTTATTTGAATGCACCATTATAATATATAGTAGTATTTTAAATAAATTAAAAGTGGGGGTTTGAAACTAATAATATAAGATAAAGTTAAAGAAATAAAATAATAATAACAATAAAACAATAATAATAATAATAACAATAATAATAAAACACAAAAAAAGGAAGAAGACTTAAAACTCTCTTTCTCTCTCCCTACTCCTCTCTCTCCCTACGCCACCATCCTCCTCCCTCTCCCCACCCTTTTTCGGCCTCCACCTGACGAGAACGAGCAGAAGATCGACAATTTAGATGACGTCGACTTCGTCTCTAGCCATTATGTATAAGTTTACGAAATCTTATCTACTTCATTTTCTTCTAGGTGTATTTGAGTTTCTTAAGAAAATTATCTTTTAAAGATAAGGAAATTCAGCTATTCAATTACGATGTATGATTTAGTTTATTTATGTTCTAATTAAAGAATATGTGGTTATGGTAGTAAGTAAATTATAAAATATGTTTGGGATTTTAAATTTAAAATGAATGCCTGATTCTGAATTCGATAAAAAAATATCAAAGATAATATATACATATATAATATGCTATATTGTAGAATTAAATGTTTTTAAGATATAAGTTTTCAAATATATTATGAGATATGATTCAGACACCATAAATTAATGTATATATAAGCACCACTGAGTTTTATACTCAGCGCGTTGAGTTTCTCGTAAGTAGGTTGAAGTTGGTATGGACTGTTATTTTTCAGAACGCCAATATCAACATCAGAGAAGAGGAGAATGTATCAGCTGACTTGAGCATGGAGGTACTATGAGATTGGCATGTGGTATGAGAGATCTTATTTTAAGGAAATGCTTTTTAAGTTAGATGGTATTTATATAACTAAAGTGAACTTGTTAATTATCATTTTAATTTTCTGATAAATTATCAATATGGTTATTAAATATTATGATTTAAAATTTTATATGAATATTTGAGTGTTATATTCCATCATTCAAAAGTGATGTTTTGATGCCAAATTATATCTTATGAATTCCATGATTTATTTCTTTCAAGTGTTGTTTGTAGTTTATTTAATTATTTAAATGATTTACATGTGGTATTAATATTTATAATTTTACAACTTAAGTGAAAAGATTATTACAAAAAATTTTCTAATTTTTAAGTTTTCCATAATTACATTAAACGTAAATAATATTTATACCAATTGATGAATAAAGTTGTTTCTTAAATATTTGGTTATAATAGAGAAAAATAAGTTTTTAAGTCTAAATGGATTTTCTTTATATAAATAAGAATATAAATGTGTTAAGCAATCATGTGTCTCTGACACAGAATGTGATACTAACTGTCTAGTTCTACAGGATCGGATAGGAGGTGTTATAGTATGGCAAGTTGTTAGCTGCAGTGCAGCCACTATACATTATATCCACGTGGGAGGTTATATGGACTTGGGGTGAATAAATCCATATGTGGTGGGAAACTAGTAATATAATGTCCATGAGCAACGTACTAATTTTGATTGGGGTAAGAAATTTGCTATATATACCTTGTTGATTCTTCACCCTGTGTCTTAGCAATGGGCATATATGTAGTTGGAATGAATTTGATATCACCGTATATGTCTCACTCCTGTACTAACATACCACATGATTGAGAAAAACACTAACCATATGGATATCACACCCCCATGTACAGCATAATATATCACTATCTCGTATACCTTTGTCCCCACAACATATTTAATGTAATCTATAATGATTACAAGGATTATCCTTATCCACTCATTAATATGAAATTATACATAAGTGGCATATGTCATTTATCATACTAATAGCCAATTAGACTATTATGGAAGGGTAATCTACCATATACTATATCATATCCTATGTTTATAAACTTCTATTGTGATCAGTGATCCTATATTAGATGTCATTGTAATAGCCTTGGACATAAAATGGTATGGCATGTTGTTAACTGCAGTGTAGCCATGATACATTATATCCACGTGGGTGGTTATATGGACTTGGGGTGAATAAATACATATATGGTGGGAAAATTGTAATATTCTACATGTCTCTAATATTCTAATTAATATTTTTGGAGCATGTTTGCATGATTTCGATGCATAGATAATATTTCGTAAATATTTTTGGAGAACTACGGCAACTTATGAATATTATTTTTAGTGTAGTAAATTAAGAAATAAATAAGGGATTATTTTTGTGGAATTAATTTAATTAATTTGTGTAGTTAAATAATATTTGGAAGTAAATTATTTGAGAAATATTTAGAGCCATTGGATGAGATTACTTAGGATTCGATCATAGCCATTCATTTGGCATAAACTTAAAAAGTCAAATTTGACTTTTCAACTCAAAAGCAATTCTTTTCTTTCTTCTTCCTCCATCACACCGTCTTTCTTTTCTTGTTATTCTTCTCTCAATTCTCTAATTCAAAAACGTCACTTAATCACCTAAATAAACTAAAGATTATTAATTAAATCTTGGGAATCAAGTAGTAGAAGCCAAAATTTGGAGTTCCGAAGCTTGGGATTTGGAGTTGCCATTGAAGGAGATGAGTCGTGATTTTTGGATTTTATGATTTAATTAGTAAAATTCAAGGATTAGGCATGCAATAGATGCATTAAATCATGCTCAATTCCTTTCCTTTATTAATTTTGATTTTAATGTGCACTTTTTCCTACTTTGAAGAAATTGGTGAACCCTATAACAAAGGCAAAGAAAAGGCTAAGGACTAGAATGTTCTAAGCTTCTTTAAGCTTCTTTTTGAGGTTAGTGTAACAATATTCTCGTTCTCCTTTCATTTTCTTACGTTTTCAATTTTAAGTTTTTGAAGGAATTTTGAGAACTTTGTATGTTTTGGTTAAATTGATGAATTTTTATGTTAGAAGTGTACTTAGGGTGGATTGGAAGTCATTTTCGACCCTTTTATAATTTATATTTGTTTCTAACTTCTCCATGAAAGTTGTATCTCTATTTCTCATCTTTCCAAAACATCCTCTTATGTTAAATTCTAATACTTTTAGCTCAACTTTTGATTTAAATACCAAAACTAGTTCTGTTCTGTTGATTTTTATCACGCACAGGTTGTGAGCTGTGGGTGCTACGCGAAGACCGGAGAGGTAGCATCAGAGTAGAAGTATTAATTTTGGATAGGATATGTTTATTATGTGAATAATGACATGTATAGACTTATTGTAATAAATTTTGAGGTTGTAAATATTGTAATTATATTTAATGAAATCGGTGGCCAATTTAAGTATTATTATTCGATTTCATGAATGGTGTATGAACAATGGTATATATTGTCTTAAATGGTTAATTATATAATAAGATGACTTGACCTTATATTTTTAGAAG
>CANUEP010163244.1:0-12318 GCA_947857235.1 Jatropha podagrica
AAAGATATTGGAGTTTGCCGCAAGTTCAAGTAAGTTGTGATTTTTGTTTCTAAGGATTTAATTAAGGAATTCATAGTATTTATATGTAGATTATGCTTTAAATCATGCTCCATCTTCATCTTTAATCATTTCTTGATTTTATTGAGTAGTTTTTCTATTTTGAAGAGGTTGGAGAACGATCCTCTAAAGGGAAGGAAAAGGCTAAGGAATAAGGCTTTCTAAGCCTATTCAAGCTTTTTTTGAAGGTTAGTGCAATAATATTCTAATTCTCCTTTCATTTTCTTAAGTTTTCATTTTTAGGTTTTTGAAGGAATTTTGAGAACTTTGTATGTTTTGGTTAAATTGATGAATTTTGATGTTAGAGGTGTACTTGGGGTAGACTGGAAGTCATTTTCGACCCTCTTATAATTTTCATTTGTTTCTGACTTCTTCATGAAAGTTGTAGCTCTATTTCTCAGCTTTCCAAAACATCCTCTTTTGTGCAATTCTAATACTTGTAGCTCAACTTATGATTTAAATACCAAAACTGGTTCTGTTATGGTGTCTCACATGTAAATTCGAATTGATTGTCCCTTTTGGCCACCAAAATGGCAAGATAATATCTTGTGTTCTTCCTAAAAGTTGTAGTTCTGCTTGTTAGCTTTCTAAATCATCCTCTTGTGTCTAATTTGAATTCCTATAGCTCAACTTATGATCTTTATACCTATCAGCCCATTTTGTTATATGAAAGCTATGATCATATGCTAGGGTTATCAGCCCTTATAAATAGGCAGATGCGCTTATTATTTGTGGTAGTGCTTGCACAGGCCACGATTATGATATGTGGTAATGCTTGCATAGGTCACAGTTATGATATGTGGTAGTGCTTGCATAGGCCATGGTTATGTGATATGTGGTGGCGGTTTCATGGGCCACGATTAAATATATCTAGTTATATTTCTTTTCTATACGCGTACGAGCCCTTAATTAAGAATGGAATTTTATTTTGCGATAAGAAAGCGAAGATATATTTGTATTTATGAATTTCTTAACTAAGAACGCAATCTTATTTTGTTAAAAAGAAATTAGAGATATATTTATATTTATGAAATTTTTCTTACTTTTGTCAGATTATGAACTTATTTTTAAGAATGAACTTATTTATGATTTTTGAGATATCGTAATTTAATCTGTATACTTTTGATATTTTTGTATTTGATTTCGGTATTTGAAATTATATATTAAGTTTGTTGCTTAAGCACCCTTATTTATTGTACTACTAAGTTATTTAGCACCACTGAGTGATATACTCAGCGCATCGATTTCTGTCATGGCAGATTAGGGACAATGGGCGCTACTCGATGAGTGGAGGCTTAGCATAAGAGAAGGAAAATTTATCTTGGGTGGAATATGTATAGTGTATATTATGGCAAGTATAAAAATATTGTAAGAGATTGAATTATATATATTGACTTTATAAATTAATGAGATTTATAATTAATTAAGAAGCTATATCTTATTGTGAATTTATGGTGTGCAATTATTTATAGTTAATTCTTTGAATGAATGGTACTATAATATGATAGAACCTAAGTTGATTGATGAGAAAATTTAGAAGTGTTGTGTGATTTGTTGTATTGAATTGGAGTTTTGGGGTTTGGAGGAATTAATGTTGGAAGTGTTTATGTTTTCTTTGTGTGACAAGTAAATTTTTAGGGGAAACTCTTGCGAATTTATCGTGGGAAATTTTCCTTAAATAATATTTTTAAATTTTAAATTACTTGGCTCCTTATGAAAACTTAGCCATTTCTAATACACGATCTATAATTATTTAGTAAGATGAGACGGTGCTTCAGCATCGAATGTGGCATTCGTCGTCCGGTCCTCTGGGGTTAGGCGGTGGGTGTTACATATAATCTATCAGAGAGAGAGTTAAGTATGAAACCTCTGCAACGTACCTCATCTTCCTCATGTTTCTTACGAGTTGCCCTTATTTCCTCAAAATCTTCATCAGTAGGTTCTGGAATTACAGGAACATCCGCACTCAACAAATAAACAATTCCTAATTCTATCAGAAAGAATAGTAATTGTTCTTTCCAACGGGTGAAATTGGTTCCATCAAAACGATCCAATTTCAGCATGACGGGTTCAAACATCTTAGATCTAGTAGCCTCCACAGCAAATTTAATTCTTTAAGATTGTTAGAAAAATAAAACATAGATTACAGAAATTGAAGTTTGCTTTGATAGTGAATACACTATCAAAGCAAACTTCAATTTCTGCAATCTACGTTTTATTTTTCTAACAGTCTTCCACAAGCGCTTTTGTTTAACGTCGTTAAGCTCGACTCACTACTCCCTTTTCTTTCATATGAGGCTCATTGCAAATTGATTGGATAAAAAATTCATGTCGGTAAACCTTCAACCTTTGAGCATTAACTTTAAAACTTCAATCCCCATCGATAATCTCAATCGCTCTATGTGGAAAAACTTCTTTTATGATAAAAGGTCCGGACCATCGTGAACGCAGTTTACCTAGAAAAAGATAGAGTCTAGAGTTATAGAGTAATACCTTTTGTCCAACTCTTAGATCCCACAAAATAATATGCGTATCATGCCACTTCTTGGTTTGGTCTTTGTAAATTCGTGCATTCTCATAAGCATGTATCCTCATTTCATCCACCATGTTTAATTGAAGTGCTCTCTTTTGTCCTACCTCTTTGGCATTAAAATTCAAGTATCGTATCGCCAATAAGCTTTGTGTTCCAACTCAACAGGTAAATGACAAGCCTTTCCATAGATCATTCAATACGGAGACATCCCGATTGGTGTTTTGATATACAGTTCTATAAGCCCAAAGTGCATCATCAAGTTTCTTGGACCAATCCTTCCTCGATTGACCAACTGTAGCCTCAAGAATCTTTTTGATCTCTCTATTAGTTACCTGAACTTGCCCACTTATTTGTGCTCCAACTTAACAAGTAGATGACAAGCCTTTCCATAGATCATTTGATATGGAGACATCCCGATTGCTGTTTTGAATACAATTCTATAGGTCCAAAGTGCATCATCAAGTTTCTTGGACCAATCCTTCCTCGGTTGACCAATTGTAGTCTCACGAATCTTTTTTATCTCTCTATTAGTTACCTCAACTTGCCCACTTATTTGTGGATGGTAAGGGGTACCAACACGATGAGTAACACCATATTTTGTAAGGAGAGAATCTAAATACTTATTGCAAAAATGCTTACATCCATCTGTGATGATTGTTCGAAGGGTACCATGGCGTGTAAAGATGTATTTCTTAATGAAGTTCATCACGCTCTTAGCATCATTGTTAGGTAAAGCAATGACTTCCACCCATCTAGAAACATAGTCCACCGCTACTAAGATGTATTGGTTGGAATAGGAAGATGGGAATGGTCTCATAAAATCCAACCCCCAAACATGAAAGATCTCCACTTGAAGAATGTTGTTCAATGGCATTTCACGTCTCTTGGAGATATTACCTAACCTTTGGCAACGATCACAAAGACGAATAAAGTTAAAAGCATCTTTAAATACATTAGGCCAATGCAAACTGCTTTCTAATACTCGTGTTGCCATTTTGTTTCCTCCAAAATGTCCTCCACATTCAAAAGAATGATAATGTTTAAGTACACTCTCCATCTCTTCCTCAGGCACACACTTTCTAAAGAGTTGGTCATTACAATACTTGAACAAGAAAGGGTCCTCCCAATAATAGAATTTGACTTCATGGAAAAATTTTTTCTTTTGTTGGTGAGAAAGATTAGGAAGAAGAATTTTGCAAGCCAAAAAATTTCCTATATCAGCATATCATGGAGCTTGCTTATTTGCTAATAGAAGAAGATGCTCATGGGGAAAGTCTTCATTAATTTGAACTTCTTCTTTTTCTTTCTTCCCCAACTCAAGCCTGGAAAGGTGATCAGCCACAAGATTCTCAATTTCCTTCCAATCACAAATCTCTAAATCAAATTCCTACAAGAGAAGAACCCAACGAATTAGTCTAGGCTTTGCATATTTCTTTTCTAGCAAATACTTAATAGTTGAATGATCAGTATAGACTATTATTTTAGCTCTTATTAAATATGCTCTAAATTTATCAAATGCAAAAACAATAGCCAGGAGCTCCTTTTTAATGGTGGCATAGTTGAGTTGCACATCATTCAGGGTACGACTAGCATAATAGATGACATGCAACTTTTTCTCCTTCCTTTGCCCAAGAACGGCTCCTACGACATGATCACCAGCATCACACATAAGCTCAAATAGTAAACTTTAGTTTGGTGCGACAATTATGGGAGCAGAAATCAGCTCCTTCTTTAACCTGTTAAAAGCATTTAAACACTCTTCATTAAAATCAAAATCAACATCTTTAACTAATAAATTACAATGAGGTTTAGTGATGTTTGAGAAGTCCTTGGTGAATCTCCTATAAAATTCGGCATGTCCAAGAAAGCTTCTAACTCCTTTAACTGAATTTAAAGGTGGTAGCTTTTCAATCACTTCAATCTTTGCTTTATCTACCTCAATTCCCTTTTCAAAAATCTGGTGCCCTAAAACAATACCTTCACTAACCAAAAAATGACATTTTTCCTAATTTAAACAAGGTTAGTGTCCTCACATCGCTGCATTACAAGAGAAAGGTTATGAAGACAAGAATCAAAAGAAGAACCAAACACAGAAAAATCATCCATAGAAATCTTAATGAATTTCTCAACCATGTCAGAAAATATGGACATCATACACCTTTGAAAAGTCGCAGGTGCATTGTATAACTCAAAAGGCATTCTCCTATATGCAAAGGTACCATAAGGGCAAGTGAAAGTAGTCTTTTCTTGATCCTTGGGAGCTATGGGAATTATCCTGAATAACCATCTAGAAAGCAATAATAAGGATAACCTGTAAGTCTTTCAAGCATTTGATCAATGATGGTTAAAGGAAAGTGGTCTTTACGTGTTGCTTTATTCAATTTATGATAATCAATACACACTCGCCAACCTATGACAGTTCTAGTATGAATTAATTCATTATTATTATTTGAAATAACTGTCATACCTCCTTTCTTGGGAACAACTTGCATAAGGATAACCCAACTACTATCTGATATGGGATAAATAATTTCTACATCCAAGAGTTTAATGATTTTGGCTTTGACTACTTCCTTCATGTTTAGATTCAATCTCCTTTGGTGCTCAATTGTAGGTTTGTAGTCTTCCTCCATCAAGATCTTATGCATGCACACACTTGTATTAATTCCCTTCAAATCTGAAATTGACCATCCTAAGGCTTTTTTATGCTTCCTTAAAATCTACAACAACCTTTCTTCTTGATCAAGTGATAAGTGAGAAAAGATAATAATAGGAGAAGAATCATTATCACCTAAGAAAGCATATTTAAGATGAGAAGGAAGCTATCTTAGTTCCTGCTTTACAGATTCGATCTCTTTCTTGCTTTTGATTTTTTGAGTATTAGTATCAATGTCATTAATAATTGAAATATCTTTAGCATGCAAAGTATCATCCACACAATTATCAACAACATCAATTCTAAAACAATCACCTCAATCCATAGGAAGTTTGCAAGATTTAAGAACATCAAAGACAACTTCCTTTTGACCTACGCTTAGAGTTAACTTACCATCATGAACATCAATCAAAGCTCGCGCGGTTGCAAGGAAAGGTCGTTTGATAGCTTGTAAATTTAGCATAAAATGTTATATATTTGATTATTGTCTATGGGTGATTTTTGGCTTAATGAAGAATTTTCACTTGGTTTTCATATTTTTCATAGGAAATGCTAGACAACTGGAAGTATTGTAATAGCGTTTAAGCAAGCGCTATGTAGCCAGCCCACAGGAAAGAGAAATGCTTCTGGAAGTTTTGTAATACCACTTGGGCAAGTGCTAAAGAGCTGTGACCTGGATTTTTACAAATCTTACCAGACGCAAGGAAATCTTTTAAGTGCAAGTTGGTCAGAATTTTTAGGAATTTTTTAGATAATTAAATATTTTAGATTTATTTTACAAAGATATTATTTAGTTTTAGGGATTTATTATTCTCATATATATTTTTTTGAAATTTAATAAGAGGGGATCGGCTTCTTCTTTCCCATTACTTTTCATTTCTACGCTTAAAATAAAATACCAGACCTATTCTTATTTCTTCGCGTTCTTCACAACCATGAGTGGCTAAGCTCAATATTTTCAATTAAGGATTGAATTCAAGTAGGGATTCTTCGCTATCGTGAGATCTAAACACGATAAGTATACTCTTCAAATTTGATTGGATTTTGTGTGTTTTCTAGTTTTGAGAAACCCCATCTCTAGCGTTTTCTTATTATTTGTTTAATAAGGGCCCATTGTTCAATCTATAGGAAAGCATATAGCTATCAATAAGGCTGAAATTCGTATTGTCTAATTGAATTGAGTAAGTAGCAAATAATATAATTTAATTGCATAAAAGCCTTCGAATTATATTATGGAAACCCACAATCTTTTTTAAATGAACCGCGCTTGTGAATTTGTTGAACAGGGCAGGGTCTTTCTAGTTTGTACTACTATTAGTGAATTAAATTATATCGCTTATTTAGGGTTGTTCACTAATTAGGGGTTATTCGAGCGCTTTGTTTGTTTAATATAATATTACGGAAAGACATTTCAGAGGCACTTGTCCAAAGATTATAACCTCTGAATCTTTCAGTTTTCAGAATTATCTTTGTATCAATGATTGATCAAGAGAATCCCATGCTACGAATCATCCTTGGCTGAATCATTTCTTCTATTGGTATTTAATTATTTTATTTATCATTTTCTATTACTTAGTTATTATTTTCAATTTCTATTTGATCAAAACCCCCCCCCCCCTTTTATTTAGTTGTATTTATAAACTGGTTTCAAATTAAAAATCAGGTTTTATTAGTCTCTAGGGTTCGACCCTTCTTTCCCCATCCACAATTTATCTATACAGCTATCAATAAGGTTGAGATTCGTATTGTCTAACTGAATTGAGTAAGTAGCAAATAATATAATTTAATTGCATCCAAGCCTTCGAATTATATTATGGAAACCCACAATCTATTTTAAATGAACCACACTTGTCAGTTTGTTGAATCGGGCAGGGTCTTTCTAGTTTGTACTGCTGTTAGTGAATTAAATTATATTGCTTATTTAGGGTTGTACGCTAATTAGGGGTTATTCAAGCGCTTTGTCTGTTTAATCTAATATTGCGGAAAGACATTACAGAGGTGCTTGTCCAAAGATTATAACCTGTTAGTCTTTTAGTTTTTAGAATTATCTTTGTATCAATGATCAATTAAGAGAATCCCATGCTATGAATCATCCTTGGCTGAATCATTTCTTCTATTGGTATTTAATTATTTTATTTATCTCTTTCTGTTACTTAGTTATTATTTTCAATTGCTATTTGATCAAAAACCCCCTTTTATTTATTTATCTTTATATACTGATTTCAAATTAAAAATCAGGTTTTATTAGTCTCTAGGGTTTGACCTTTCTTTCCTTATCTACAATTTATCTAGATTAGGAAATCAGGAATTATTTTTTATGGCTTCGACACCCATCATCTTCCAAGAATGAGGGATTCTTCTCTATCTTCATCAATGTTAAGAATAACAAAATCAACAAGAAAAATAAACTTACCTATCTTGACGAGTACGTCTTCCACAATTCCCCTTGGGTATATGATTGAATGATCTGCTCATTGTAGAGACATCCTTGTTGGTTTTAACTCTCCCATCCCTAGCATTTTAAAGACCTCATAAGACATAAGATTAATATTTGCACCTAGATTAGCTAAAGCCTTATCAAAATCAAGATTTCCAAAACTACAAGGGATAGAAAAACTTCCTAGATCCTTTAATTTAGGAGGCAATTTATTTTAAATGATTAGACTACACTCCTCTGTTAACATTACCGTTTCTTGATCATCAATCTTTCTTTTCTTGCTCAAAATTTCCTTCAAGAATTTTGCATAACTGGGCATTTGAGCAAGATCTTCGGCAAAAGGAATATTTATTTGAAGCTTTTTGAACACATCAAGAAATTTAAGGAAGCTTTTGTCATCCTTAGATTGCTTGAGTCTTTGAGGAAAAGGAATGGGTGGAACATAAGGTTTTACTTCCTCTTTCTCCTCAAGATCAATGATAGGAATGTCCTTATTCTCTTTCCTACCTTCTTCCTTTCTCATGGGTTCCTCCAATTCTTTTTCGCTCCTTAAGTTAATGGCCTGTACCTGTTTTTTAGGATTTTTCTCAATATTATTAAGAAACGTACCTTAAGGTCTTGAGGCCATCATGCTCACAAACTGTCCAAATTGGATTTCCAAATTCCTAATTGCTGATTGTTGGATTTTATGATTTTCCCTAGTTTCATTCATGAACTCCATGTGAGATTTAGAAAGAGTAGTAAGGAGATCATCATGTACCATTTTCTCTTATGGAGGAAAGCCTAGTGGTGGATTCAAGGCGTTGTTTGGATTCCCATGTGAAAGATTAGGGTGATTTCTCAACCTGTTATCATAAGAATTAGAAAATGGGTAATTCTTCCTCCCTTGATTCATCACGTAGTTAACTTGCTCCAAGGTTTGAGGGTTCACATCATGCGTTCCCCAACTCCATGTTGACCATTGCACCTATCACAAACTTGCACAATAGAATTAACAGAATTAGTGGTCAATAAACCTAATTTTCTTACCATATTATCCACCTTAGCATAAAGCATGGTTATGGCATCAATCTCATAAATTTCTACAATCTTTTTTCTTTACAAAGAATTTTGATAATGGTTATTGCTAGCCATCTCATCTGTCAAATCAAAGTCCTCATCAATTCCTTTCCTTTCAAAAGACCCTCCAGCAGCTGCATCCAAAGTAATCTTAATGTTAGGAGACAATGCATTACAAAAAGTTTGTACCTGGAGCAACTTAGGGAGAGCATAATGTGGGCACTTTCTCAATAGGTCCTTGAGTCTCTCCCAAGCTTCATACAAGCTTTCTTGATCATGATGGACAAAAGTTAATATCTCATTACGCAACTTGGTGGTCTTTGAAGATGAAAAGAATTTTGCCAAAAATTTTCGAGCTAGCTCATCTCATTTGGTAAAATTTCCTATAGGGCATGATTATAACCGAGCACGTGCCTTATCTCTCAAAGTAAAAGAAAATAATCTCAACCTAATAGCATCCCCAGAAACTCCATTTTGCTTAAAGGTATCACAAATCTCCAAGAAATTAGTGATATGGCATTTGGATCCTCACTAGGTAACCCTCCATATTAGATTGAAGTAGAAAGCATTTGAATAATGGCAGGTTTTATCTCAAAATTGTTAGCTTCTACCCTAGGCCTGGTGATCCTAAAGGTGGTTCCATTGAGAGAAGGGGTTGTGTAGTCACGTAAAGTGCAAATAGGATTTCTTCAATTTTGCTCCAACTGGTGCTGCAGTATCTCTTGTTCCTCTTGCTCCACTAAGTCATGAATCTCGTTTCCTAATCTAGCCATCGTTGATTTCCTTCGTTGTTCATGCTCTCGATTCCTTTTTACTGCGTTATTCCTTCGACAAGTCCTTTCGATTTCTAGATAAAAAACTAAAGGTTCACCACTTTGTGATCGTCTTTGCATAAACACCTAAAAAAATCTTTAGAAAAATTAAAATAACAAAAAATAAATTTCTAAATTAATAATAGATTAATTAGTATTGATATTGGTAACACCAATCCCCAGCACGGTGCCAAAAACTTGACAACAATTTTAGCAAGTGAGTGAGTGAGTAGAGTGTCGTTCCACGAACATTGTAAACCAAGTACCAAAATTATTTTAATCTACTATTATTTAAACGATAATAAAGAGGTTATTTAAAAAAGTAAAGTAAAATAAAATAGTAGAAAAGAATTCAAACAAAAGTATTTGATGAAAAGAAATCAATGTTAAAAGCTATTAGGGATATTGACTTCACTTAACTCTACCCAATTTATTTTATTAGTTTGCTAATCAATTTTAATTGTTCAAGTAGGGGAAACAACCTAAAGTCACTAACAAGCTCTTGATTGATATAAAAACTAGTCAAACAATAGCGTAGACAGCTCTCTTGATTCTTTACACAACTTGATCGCTTGAAACCTTACAAAGAGAGAAAACTAAGAAAAATAATAGAATCCAGATTTGAGATCTAAGATTCAATGATCAGTTGATGTCCCCGTTATTGTTGTATTGATCTCTCTTTATATAGACTTCATAGGGTATTTCCGAATTCGAGTAGGAAAACAGCTGGTTTAATTAGGAGGAAACATAATCTGTGTAGGTGTCACGACCCAAAACCGTGGGCCGGACCGGCACTAGGACCTAGGTGAGCTTAAGGCTTTCGAGGTCGGTAGTAAGCCTAAACTATAATATTTCATCTTTATTGTCATCTGACTCTAAAAATAGTAAGCCCATATTATGACATTGTTCAATAAACAGTTAATATCATTTCTAGCCCACCTTCAATATCACATATATAATCAATAGCTCGGGCCTGTACCCATTTAATAAAAATAGATTTTCATATAAATATTTATTTGTCATAATATGTTCAAATTATTTCTAACATATAGTCTCCAAAATTTTCAAAACAATTACTCCACAGATTATTTGTCAGCACATAATAATTTTTTTTTTTACATAACCAATATCAATTTAGCATCCTAACTGCAGAATTGAATAAATTATGCGAAATGTCTCAACTTAATAAATAATTCATACTAACATTTTTAAAGATGGAAATAACTACTGGATCTCTGCGGAGAAAGAAGTAGAGTCTTAAGAACCAGCAATTCTTTTATTTCCTAAAAATGTTTATGGATGAGGGTGAGTTTTTCTAAACTTAGTGAATAATAATAAATAATGCAAACCTACACATTCATCCATTATGCTTTCATAATATATGAAATGGACACACTTCCACAAGCACATGTCATAAAATTAGCACCTTTAAATAATTCATATTCAGATATTTACAACATATGAAAATTGGTCAGTAACGTCACAAATTCACTATTGACACCCGGCCAATTTCCATTATATATATATATATATATATATATCGAGGAGCCGATCCCCCATACCTGGCCTACCGACCCATAGTAACACACGTCGTCCCAATTCTTACCCAGATACAAAGCACATTATTTCACATTGCAAATATTCACCAAATATATTCAATACGATAAATGTAACGTATGAATGTAATCAAGGGCGGAAATTATATAAATTTATAGAACTGAAATATTATATATCAAAGACTGAGATTATAGAACTGGAATATTATATTTGGAAGATGAAGAATAATATAACAATAGAAATAATGAATGATTCGTGATTATTTTAAATAATCTAAAGAGTATATGATATGCATATAAAATGCATGTATGCAAGATGGTGTACACCATTTATTATTACTCACAGTGATAGTAGAATATTTCAATTTTAGAAATATACATATAGTAAAGAAAATAATATACATATAGTAAAGAAAATAATATCAGACATTGAATCCCTTAACTAAAAGCTTTTAAAATTTTTTTTTATTTATTTTTATCTGTCGATTAAAATCTAATTTATATTTTATTTATAGTATCATTCTCTCAAAATATAACTACCCATTTATATTTCAATATAAATAATAATCCAATATATTAAATAATTATTCCTTACACAGTCTGTTCATCGGTAATTAATTATCCAAATATCTAACCATTGAAATGATGACTTATAATAAACCTTTAATTCAATAATTTATAATTCACCACCAATATAATTCACTCAATAAAACCTTAATTTCACAATAATTAATACTTACTACCAAATAATTTATTCTACTTAATTTGTATCCACTCTCCAAATATTCCTTAATTATTTAATTTATCTACCTTATTTAATTCTTAATAACCACAAAACTATATTCATTTATTTAATAACTTAATTCCTTACTTCTAGTATCCTTAGAATATATTTATATTCCTAACTATAAATTAACACCAACAAACAATAAAATCCTTTAATAATATAATCCATCGTTATCTATTGTCCAATTCAAATCTTTTAATTAAAATACACCAATAATTTCACCATTTAATTGACCACATAAATTTAATCAATTTCATCAAATATTCATTTTTATATTTCCCTTATAATGATTACCATTAAACTCCTTAAATTTATTTAATAACTTCAATTATCAAATCCTATAATTTGTCTTTAACCTCAATAATCAATTCAACTCCAAAATAATTATAATTAACTAAAATTTATTAATTCCAATCTTTAA
>CANUEP010163251.1:0-93341 GCA_947857235.1 Jatropha podagrica
TTGTAGCATAACTGGGAAAGCAAAAGGAGCATACCTAGGCCGAGCATGGATGCCAGCTCCTAAGGCGATATTTGCATATAGTACCATAAGCGATGTTATCTGTCCCGAAGGATGGTCTAATAATGAACATCCTGAAAGAGAGCCGTAAGAAATTTTTAACTCATCTCTTTAAACTCATAAAATGACTTATATATAATACTCATTTTGCATATTTCTATAATGTTCGTTGCACTTTGCAGAGAGATCTTCTTTGGAGAATTTAAGAATACAGGACCAGGCGCAACTGCTGATGGACGTGCTAAATTTGCCAAGCAGTTAACTGATGCAGATGTAAAACCTTTCATTTCTCTTAGTTATATTGAAGGTTCTAAATGGCTGCTTCCTCCTCCCAAATTGTGAGGAGTATATTTATAGCAGGAAGTATATGAATTTCAGCGCAATTATGTTCAGGCGTACATGAAGTCATCTCCATTTGAAGCAACCCTAATTATTTTTGGAGGCATATCTTGCAGTTTTGGCATCTTAATTACTTGTAAATAAGCCAGATTAGAGCAATATATCTGGTTGTAATTTTTACAATAAAATTTTGCTATTATCTGTTTTACTAGTTTCATTTTATAATGAATTAGTTTTTATCCAATTCCACAATTTGTATTCATTTATTTACCGATTTTGGTCTGATATTTTAACCCTCCATCTTAGATATTCAACCCGTACTTGTTTCACGATTGGGTTCCCAGTTAAATCAATAGCATCGATTTCTATGATCCGTTTCTCAAAACTACGGTGAGTACTTTACTTGGTACTGTAGTTTATATTGTATAAAAACTGTAAATATTATGAAAATTTTGCTTTTATTTTAAAAAATAGACCAAAGGTGTCTGGTTACATAGTAATAGGTTTTTTTTTTTACCTATATTGTGTAACAATTTCAATATTGTTACAACAAGTCTACATATTGTGTGACCCGTTGCTTTAGGGCTTTGAATTTTATATAAAATGCGATGAGCTACAATTGATAGGTGTTACTTTTTGTCTAAGAAGTGGTCACTTACAACTTAATATTTTATATAAAAATAGAAAATTGAATAATTTTAAGAATAAATTGTCACGATCTAAAATCGTGGGCTCTAATACTTGGCCTCAGGTAAGTTTAAAGCGTCTATAGTAAACCTAACTCACATTAATCTATTTCTTTAAAACTGATTCTAAGAACAATAAACTCATAATACGATGATATTAAATCATACTATCAAATTATATCTTTGGCTCAACTTTCATTTTTCAAATAATTCATAGCTCGGCCTGTATTTCATCCACCATCCACGTCGTCCATAATATAGACAAATTAGGCCAATCGTACTATTAGAAAGTCAATTAGAGTATTTTGTAGGTTTATTGAACAACACACAAATAATTTTTACATATGATCAATCGTAATACATGACTCTCTATCTTAGGAGCTTAATATAAAGATGAATACATTCTTATACAATAATGTATATTCAAATGTATCAAAAATTGAAAATTTCTACTCCATCTCTGCGAAGAAATAAGCAGAGCTTATCTGAACCAACACAATATCTACCTCATGAGAAAAATTCAAGGAAGGGGAGTGAATTTCACAAATTCAGTGAATAATTATAAATAATGCATAACCCAAACGATCACACATGGTGCTTTCCACATTTATTATAATGAATACTCGTCTAATCAAACATATGTCACAACATCAACATTTATAAATAATATCACCTTCAAGTAATCACATCAAATGGAGATTGGTTAGTGACATTATTATTTTCTCACTTCACAAGTAATCTGATAATTATATTTCATGATAAAGGAGACCATCCCATTATCAGGACAAGAGTCCATCCCTTCATACATGGCTAACTGGTTTATTTCTCACGTGATTAATCCTCTTATTATTTTTTCATTCTCTTTTTCATTAACATCAGGAAGTCACCCTATAATTTTGTGTCACAACTTGTTTCATTCCAATTCTACACGCAAACAAAACATAGTATGACCACATTGCAAGTAATCTAATTAACTCTTATATTCTAACTAGATAAAGGCCCATACAATATGCGGGTTATTATATTTTAATTTATCAATAAATACAATAATTTTAAAAAAATAATAAATAAATAAATAAAAAGGTAAAAGAGACGAATATACGTATATTTATATAGAAGTTTGCGATTTGTTAACACACCAAAGAAAACATCTTTGCATATTAAATATTTCGCTGCTTTGAGTGGATGAGGCAGCCTTCTTTTGTTTAATAATTTTGCTGCTGTCAGCTCTATGTAGAAATTTAAATATTCTTTATCTACACAAAAAATTAAAAAATTTTAATAAACAAATATAAACTAATATGAAATAGAATTACAAATCAATAATCAAAGAAACAAAAAGCAAACGAGCAAACCAAATGTTACTCACCTATCAAAAATATTAAAGTAATATTGTAAAACACAGTAAAAAAGGAAAAAGGCTCACTTGTGCAGCTTATTCAGCTTTAAAAATAATTTGATTATGCTTGTATATATAGATACATATATAGGCATAAAATTAAAAATTTCAAAAATCAAATTATATTTAAAAATTTTTAAATTTTTTCAAATATGAAACATAGATGCTAAATCTAATAAAATAGTTGTTAAATTATATTATAATTCAAAAATTGATATTATCCAATTATTAATTTTAAATTAAAAAATATAATCATCCAATCAAAATATAGAAAAATAAAAAAAATTCAAAAATTTCTAAAAAAATATAAAGCAAAATATTGAAAAGAGAAAGTATCAACTCACATTCTTTTGTTTCAAGATTATATATATATATTGATAATTCGCATAGTAGATGAATAAGCACATATGAGTGTAATTATGAAATGTATACAAATATATAATTTTCATATGCTTATAATAATATAATTTATGCGATAATCATAATGTAAATGATGTTACTTTCATAATGTAGTAGTAAAATAATGAAGATCGAGGGTATGTGATATATAAATGCGAAATGGTCTATGCAAATAATGGTATATCTCATTTGATATTACTCAAAGTGATAACATCTTGAAAGAGATCCCTAAAAAATTTTTAACTAATCTCTTTAAACACATAAAATGGCTTACATGTAATACTCATTTTGCATATTTCAATAATGTTCTATGCACTTTGCAGAGAGATCTTCTTCAGAGAATTTAAGAATTCAGGACCAGACGCAACTATTTATGGAAGTGTTAAATCTGCGCAACTAAATGATGCAAATGTAAATCCTTTCCTTTCTCTTAGTTATATTGAAGGTTCTAAATGGCTGCTTCCTTCTCCCAAATTGTGAGAAGCATATTTATAGTAGGAAGTATATGAATTTCAGCGCAATGATGTTTAGGCGCACATAAAGTCATCCACACAAAAAGAATCCCCAGTTATTTTGGAAGGCCTATCTTGTGGTTTTGGCATCTGATTCTGTATTTTCCAAAGTCTACTTAAAAAGCCAAGAGGCCTCCATTTGACAGAAAATTTGAGTAGCACACATACCACGTAGTCTTGTTAATTTACAGCAAAAAGGACCAAATGCCAAAATAACTTAAAAGCAAAACTACATCCTATGCTATAGATTCCCCAATTCTGCGACCACTGAGGATACCATTACTGGACCTTAACCTTTTCTTCCTCAGCCTCTCTGCTATGGCGAAAGCCAGCTCTAGCGACTGTGATGCATTCAGCCTAGGGTCACAATGTGTGTGGTAACGAGAATTTAAGTCATCAAATGTCACAGCCTTTGACCCTCCGACACACTCTGTTACGTTCTGTCCAGTCATCTCCAAATGGACTCCTCCAGGGTAGCTGCCTTCTTGATCATGCACATCAAAGAATGCCCGCAACTCAGCCTGAGAAAAGTGAAGTTAGTTCCTATTAAAGATCTTCCTCCTTATGAATAAGTTCAGAGAAATGTCATTTCACGAGTTTGCTTACCCTGATATTATCAAATGGCCGTGTCTTGAGACCACATGGAGCCTTAATTGTATTGCCATGCATAGGGTCACTGACCCAGGTGACTATAAGCCCAGCCTGGCGGATAGCTCTAATGAGATGGGGGAGTTTAATTCGCAGATTATCTGCTCCCATTCTAGTAATAATTGTCAATCTTCCAGGCCTGTTGTGAGGGTTAAGGATTTCGCACAACTTCACAAGCTCTGTTGGATCCATCTTATCACTCACCTGCACAAGTGCAAAAAGTCCAAATATCCCGTATTAGTCTTTTTTTTCCCATGGTTTTCAGAGATTCTAGAGGTTGTAATTGTTGATTACCTTAATGCCAAGAGGATTGGAAACACCTCGGAGGAATTCAACATGAGCTCCATCCAACTGCCGAGTCCTCTCACCCACCCAAAGCATGTGAGCAGAACAATCATAGAAGAGGCCACTTGTTGAGTCCTCTCGGGTCAAGGCCTGCTCATACGGCAAATGAAGGCACTCATGAGATGTGTAAAACTCAGTCGTGTTCATTATAGGATGATCAACAGTGAGACCAGCAGCAGCCATGAACCCCAGTGCCTCATCTACTCTTCGGGCAAGTTCCATGTACCTGGCTTTGAGCAAAAGATTCAGATACTGTAAATGCAAATAATATTGCAATTACGGACATCTTTAATTCTTACAAGTTTGACTAACTACATGAAGCAGTAAAAGGACAACCAAATTTATGAATTATATAACAGTAAACATTTAGGTCATTGAAGTCTATCAAGTCGCAAGAAATCCTAAATTTTAACAAACTGTGTTATCTTTACTGGCTCAAAAAGTGAACCAGGATGCAACAATGTTGTGCGAGAACAATTTATACAGCAGTAATCACACTTCAGCTGTGGACTATGCAAGGCCTTGAACTGCAGGTGGAATTGAAAATGGATGAAAACTAGACAATGTATAAGAATTATAAGTCCAGAACACACCTATCTCCTTGCTCGCTATGCAGCACAAAATCCAGATTCCACTGCGAAACTCTTTGCATGGCAGCATATCCACCAGTAGCAAAAGCCCTAAGGAGATTCAAGGTGCCAACAGATTGCAGGTATGCTCTGATCAACCTTTGAGGATCAGGAATTCTAGATTTCTCATCAAAAGCATCAGCATTAATGTTGTCTCCTCGATAACTTGGGAGCTTCACACCATCTTTTATCTCAAATGGCTCTGATCTAGGTTTTGCGAATTGGCCTGCCATCCTTCCCACCTGTAATGCAGTTAATCAAAACTCACACACAATTTCTTTATAAGAAAAAGAAACCAAATCTATTTGGAATGCAAGGCTCTAAGTAAGAAAATGTGATTACTGTGAAAGCTCCATGTCAACAAACTGAAGTAAATTTCATTTAGCATCAAAGAATGATAGAAACCTAAACCTAAAGGCATTAAACTATTAGCACAAAAGATTATCAAGGCGACTGTAGGATGTGGATCCTTGACACTGAACAAATTTAATATAACTTGATCATTAAAAATACAAGTTAGCAATGTGTGAGAAAAGTGTAGCACAAATCATTTCTATTAGTAGAGACGTAATCACTACTTGACAGAGCAGTTAAAGGGACGCTATGGGAGACAGAAGCGAGGAATGTGATCTTAGTCTGCATAAGGGAAGATGAGACACGATGAATTTGCTGAATGACACAGCGGAAAACTCAAACAAGAAACCACGTCGAGGAAAACCAGAAGTAAATGAAAATTTAAAATGAATCTCAATTAGTTCAAACGTTGATGCAAAGGATTCCAATTCATAATGTAAGCATTTGTAAAATTCCAATGCTTTCATAACTTGCAAACATTGGAATTGGTCCTATAAAAAGAGTAGGATGTGCTCATATTTTAGTCAGATACATTGAAACTAATACTCATATATTTTTTTTCTGCCCATAAGTTCATATAAATTCTTTCCATTCTCAGCTCCACCCAGTTCCTACTTTTATACTTATAATCTTCTAAACTGTTAAAAAGGGGATGATTTCGGTTGACATTTTCTATCAATAATATCAGGAAAAAGAAAAAAAAATTTGAAGTCTCGGGTATAAGTTACGATAATGGTAGCTGACATTGATATCTCCATATATGGAACACTAACTTTTAAACATATGAGGAAAAAAAAAAAAAAAAAGCAAATAAGACCAACAAACATAAGGCCAATCCCCAAAAAAAAGACCAATTCAGATAATTTCGGAAAAATTTCAATATATCGGCATAATCATACAGAACTAAGGAGGTCAAAACACTCCAAAAAATCATTCCAAATTAGTCAATGTCTTTTTGACTAATAATATTGAATTGGAATTAAATTAAAAATTGAAATTAAAAAAGATAATTTTTGGATAGAGTTGGGACCTTGATGATGGGCATTTGAGCGCCGAAAGTGAGAACAACACCCATCTGGAGCAAAACCCTAAAAGTATCACGAATATTATTGGCATTGAACTCTTTAAAACTCTCTGCGCAATCTCCACCTTGAAGCAGAAACGCGTTTCCAACAGCAGCACTGGCAATTCTTTCTTCGAGCTTCCTCGCCTCCCCTGCAAACACAATTGGCGGGAAGTTGTTAAGGGTCTGTAGCACCAATTCCAGTTCTTGCTGATCCGGGTATTCCGCAAGTTGCTGCGCTGGTTTTGATTTCCAGCTATCCAAATCCCAATCTGGAGAAATTACGTTTGATGATGCAGAAGAGGAAGTGGAGACTGAGGAAACAAAGGTGGATTTGGCTTTCCCGGTCCTGGTTGTGGCATGGAACTGGAAGATTTGACGTTTAAGAGGGGAAGAGGTGGAGGCCGCGGCGGCTGCGGCAGTGAGATTGGCGGAGGCAGAAAGAGCCATTTCTGTGAGATGCAGAGGGATGGATTAGGATTGAGCTGTGGACTGATGGACGACGACACACTTGAATTTGATTTTTGATAGAGAAAGGTTACGAAGGTGCAGATTTTTTGCCGGTAGTTCTGTTATCTAAGCGACATCGTTTTGCATAGTGTCGCTTTGACCGAAACGACATTGTGTTAATGTCATATCGTCATATATCTGTTTGAACAAGACAAAAGAGGCCGTTGCCCATGTAACTGACATATCGGTGCATTTACAATTTTATCGCCTTTTCCCCGTCTAAAGAACCGTTCTTTTTTCTTTTTCAAACTAGATTAAAGTACAGTGAGAAAAAAAGGGCAAAAAATCAAACTGAATTTTAATTTTTATATCATCTCATCTCATCTAAATTTCTTGTTTGCTTTTTTTTTTTTTTCTTCCTTCTGGAAGACCCCGTTAAAGAAAGATTAAGAAAGAATCCGATCCAAAAATGATTAAGTCTACATAGAGATTTGAAACATAAGATATTTTTTATTTATGATAAGGAAACAAGTACAAAGAGTTACTGAAAATTGCTAAATGGTGTGCTCAACTGGAAAACAATACAATGAAATTCTTCTTAATTGAAAAATTGTAATGAATTAATAAACAATACAACAATGAAAAAGTCAAATCTAAACTAATGACCATTTCTACAGAAACAATTAAAGGTCAAACAAATGCATAGTTTCTACCATAGTTAGCATAAACCAGCTTCTGTATCTGTACCAGTGGAATGATACCAAATAACATTATAACAATGTTGGATACTTTGCGTCAAGAAAGTCTCTCAGAGTTCGTGCAGCCTTCTGACCGCCCATTAGTTCAGTTAGCCTCTCTATAGGAAGAAG
Source organism: Jatropha podagrica (assembly GCA_947857235.1). NCBI lineage: Eukaryota > Viridiplantae > Streptophyta > Magnoliopsida > Malpighiales > Euphorbiaceae > Jatropha > Jatropha podagrica. Next base: position 7,751 of record CANUEP010163251.1, read on the forward strand.
GGCAAGTTCAGCTAAGCTTTTACATCCATCCATTATAGCCCGATAATTGGAATCTGTAACCCCTGGGAGTCGTCTCAAAAACTCAACTGCAGATGTATTGTAGTTCTCAGCTCTGTGATCGAACAAGCGAATGACTTTTAACATTAATACATAAAATTAGTAACAATAAGCAACAGGAAAAATTCCAAGCTTTATCAAGTCAACAGAAATCGTTATATCTGAAATCCAGTACATGTTAAATGCTTTTTAAAACTCATTTAACTATTAAGTCCCTCGCCAATTGCAACATTAACTACTGGCCATTGGTAGTATGCTCGCAATCAACCAGATCTCTCCAGCTAAGTTTTGAGAATTCTGCCTCCATCTTGCAGCAAAGCACCATATTTATCCAACCACAGCATAATAATGCCAGCTTTAAAGAAAGAAAACAATAGATTAAGGGAAATACCTCACATCATCTTCCACAATACCCTCTTCTGATGGGACACCAATTCTTATTGCCTTGACCTCATCAGGTTCATCCTGATTTGACTTCAGTGAAGCAAATATTTCGGCAGTAGCATGCAAACTACGAGACCAGATGATTCGCAAGCGGGGAAAGTGCATAACAAGCAATGACAGTTTGGATATGATACTATTTGGTGTGACATCATCACCAATGTCACTCGCTGACTGCAGAAATTTCATATCCTATTAATCAAGCTATTAAAGCACTTAAGTCAACCCTGAAGGCATTATTTTATAAGTAACATAAGTTTACCTGAAATGAAAAGCTCTTGTCCTGTGAAAACTCTATCAGAAGGACAGGTATTCTGTAATAGCGGACCATTGTTTCAACTTGGTGGTAAAGACGTCCTGAGGTGAAGCTCATAAAAAGATCTTGTATGCTCTTTCTCTCCACACATATTAATGGAGAAAGGATGTAATCCCCAACTTCCAAGGTCACTGGTATAATACGCATCCCTTTTTGGTGGAGAACATTTGGAAGGCTGCTCATGAATTCCCTCATGTCCACTATGACCTGAAAAGGTGGAAAATAACACTATTTTGTAGCAGACAAGAAGGCTACAAATGATAGGAAAGGCTCAAAGTTTGCTGACATACCTGCATTTCTTTCTCTACTTCCTTTCTTCCACCAGCCTTTCTGGTTATTGAATTTTGGGAACAAGAAGGCTGTGACTCCATAGGATAATTCAATCCCATGCATTTTGCATTCTGATTCAACATATAAAATATAGATTAATTAAAGTTGGTATAGTGACAAAATTTGCATTTCCTGAAGACTAGAAACAAATCTTCAACAAAAGACGAGTCCAAGACACTGTGATCCCAAAAAATGTCCTCTATTTCAAGTCTATTTCTAATGTACGCTTGGAACTTGGCCTCCTTTAATGTTGGCTAAGCCATATGTATTGACATAAGCTCAATGAAGAACAATTCTAAGATTTTACATTTTGTAGGAATAGCCATCATATGCATTTTGCTAATAAGGAATACAAACATACTTTAAGCCTCTGGAATATTCTTCCAGTAAAAGATCATGACATACCTGATCAACCGGTATCATCATCAATGATTTCTGCCGAATCAAGGATTCAAATGCTCCATTCTCCCTGCGTATGCTTGCCTCAAACTTTTGGACCTCAGTAGAATCTTCATAGAAAAGGAAATAAACTTTCAACTTTTTTGGGGAATTCTCAGCTTTATAGACTTCAATTTCTCGAACAAATGTCATGTCCGGATGGTACACAATAATTACAGAGGGCTTCAAAATGTCAAGTATAGGCTGATCACTTTCTTGAGCATAAAAGTGAACTGGAGGTATTTGCTTTACTTTGCCATGTGAAGAATCAGACTGATGAGCATGCCGCCGAAGAAACCCCTCTTCTATAGATGCGTCTTTTGAGTTTCCTTCCTGATAACTGTCTTCAATTGGTTGATCTTTATTAGCTGCTTGGTCTTCATGCTCTGAACTAGATATTTCAGGTTTATCACTTGTGGCCACTTTATTATTGGCACCTTCATCTTTATTTCTAGAATTTGTAGTATTAGCTCGGCCTCTTTTATTACATCCTTTTCCCCTTCCTCTTTGACTTTTGCTGTTGACAAGAACCAGTGGTCCACTCTCAGTAACGGAAACCTTTCTATGCTGATTTCTTATTTCTGATGCTGCTGCTAGGAGAGCATCATGTTCCTGTTTGTTTGTGCTGCTAGACTCTGCATTCTGAGCAGCAGTGACAGGAACAGCTCCATCAAGAATGCCAAATCCCTTCGATTCCCTTGGCTTAGGTTTTCTTTTCTGAGGTATTTGCAAACCACGCAATTCTACTTTGCTCAACAAATAGTTCTCCCATTCTTCTCGCAAGACCTTCATGAGACAGCACACATGAATTGGTTACATATAATATTTTACCATGTAGGCATAATAATTTGGAACAACTAATCTAAATTAGACTTTCACTAAAATAAAGCAGAAAATTTCTATTATATCTTTGAAGTTGAAGATACTAGCTAGCTTTAGCTTGCTGACAGTATCTCATCATTTGGAAGACTCTGTATGAGAGTCCAACTTCACAAGTGACAAGGGAGAGTTGTCATCCATTTCGTAACCTAGGATTTGGACCATAAATAAAAATTGCCTGTATCTCTGCAAGATGCCAAATTAATAGAATGCTTCTAAAATAGAAAGTAATGTGCAATCATAAGAGCTTCCAAGAATTAGTCAGGCCAGAAAAGATGGTATTAACTGGACACTAGCTCATGCTCTAGCCTTGAAGAAAAACTGAGAAGCAAGTGTACTAGAAAGAATAAAGTAGGAATTGCAGAGAAGAAAACGTGGAAGGAAATTAATAAAATAATCAGAAAAATAGAATAGAAAACCTTCTGGGGGCCATTCATGATGCAATCTTCAAGCTGCATGCATGACCGTTCATCTTTGCATGCCACTAGCACAATGCCACTGTCAACCCCTCCACTTTCAACCAGATTGTCTTCTCTCAATAATGCCTGCTTTTGTCTTTCTTCCTCTATCTCTTCAAGAATTTCCTATAACAAATATATAACATCTATACTAAGGCTAGGCATTAAAAAAAAAGGCTAGAAGTCCATTCCCCAAAGAATATCTCTATTTTTTTTTTTCACATAAGCATTGAAATCACTTGTATAACCAGAAAACAAAACAATAAGTTAAAAGGTGAGGTTCAATCAATACTGAACAGTTTCTTACAAATACAAGGTAAAGATTAGATTTTCACCATTAGATAACACAGAAAATGGAACTCACTCACTCACACGTAACACCTTCCATTTTGGTGCTGCCTCCAAAACCTCCTCCAATATAACTCCACTATTTGTGCCGGTAGATGAAGTAGCATCAACTACTGGATGAGCAAGTAAACAAGAAAAATTAGATGTAGTGTCACACAAGAGCTAGTCAAGTCAGAAAACAAATAATATACCCTCACCGGCTTGCTCATTAACATCACCCCTCTTCAATTTTCTTTTTTTGCCAGTAGTTCTCTCACTCAACCCATTAATTTTTGAATTATTTGATCTTGCCAAATGATAGACACGCTTCTTTGCATAGTCAAATATCTTAAAGCTGGACTCTGCAAATATCCAAACAGAGCGAAAACTCTCCGAAACTCTAAGTGTATCCAAATATTTCAAATAACTTACTGCATCGTACCTACCCAAAGAGCATATAGAAATCAATATAAAATTCATAACTAGAGGAAAATCATTAGATAAATATCAATGAAAAAAATTGTACAGTCTTTCCTTCAAAATTTTCAAACATAACATATCATGAAAACCATGATTAGCCCAGAATTGGAAACAAATGAGTTTCTACACTATTTTTTATTTCAATTAATCTACTCAAACTCTGCATTTAAAAGAAAAAGAACCATTTAGCAATAAACAAAACATTCTTCAGCTAAGAGATAATTGAATGAATCATTTTTTTTATTTAACAGAATTCCTGTCTGTAATCATTCATTAACGTAGTTCGGGAAAAAAAATCTCTTCACCAAACAATTAAGTATACACAGTCGCACATTACCTAACAAGATAATCCAGCAACTTTCTCAAGGTCTTCAAATCTGAAACCAGCTGTTTAGTCTTCTTCCCCAAGATATGCCAAATAGGATCCAATTGCCTCCTCACAATCTCGTCAAAAGACTTGAACAACCCATTTTCCACTGTCAAATCCTCAACATCAACCTTGTTAGTCTTCCTCATCTCCTTCAAACACGCATCCATAACCTCAATAATTGCCTTCTGTATCCCCATCATATACTTAGTCATCGGTACTCTCACATCAATCACCTCCGGCGCCATCCTCTCCAGCTCCTCCGATACATAAACCTGAAACCTCGGCCAAAGATGCAATTTTTTTATATAAAGAGACTTCATTATCCTTTCCGTCTTTGCAAACCCAGCCACCATAGCATGAGGCTTGTCAGTGAAGGCGCGAATGTAAACTGACTGACTTATGGTTTTAATTATCCGTGCAATGAAAGCTTCCGTTGAAGTTTCAGAGAGAGCATGAACATTGAGAAGAACCAATCCTGATAGGCTAGTGACAGGTATTCTATTACTGAGAAGGTCAACAATGAGGATTCTAGCAGTAACGAAACAAATTTGACCAGAAGAGTAGAGTGAGAGACGGTAGTGGGCGGGGAGATCGGCCGTGATTTCGACGATTTGGTGGTTCTCCGGTGAGTAATTTTGGTGGCTTTTGAGGTGGTGGAGGATTTGGGATTTGAGAGAAGAGGAAGGGGAGAGAACGAGGAGAGTACCTTGAGAAGGATGGTGGAGGAGGAGAAGAGAGGAAAGGAGTTTGGAGAGGGAAAGACCAGAGGAGAGAATTACAAGTCCGCCGGTAGGATCCTCTAAAAGGTCTGTGATTATGTGCTCGTGAAATTGAACCATGGTGAATGAGGTTTTCGCAGCGTGGCAGGGAGAAGAACATACGACGACAGTGGTAAAGAGGCTTTAAGGATAGAGATTTGGAGGGTAGTTCCAAGAGTTCAACTTTGAAACGACATAGCTATAAGCATATATTAAATCACTTGCATCATACCATATGTTACTGCTACGACGTGTCATTTGATTCACACGCGGTCGTTCGAGGACCACGACCTGCAACCCACTATTTTGATTTCACAAGACATAATACCGCTCTTGATCCGAGCGTGAAAGCACAACCATTAGGCTATGTTTAGTATTGCATAAATCAAATGAATTTTTATTTATTTTATTTTACTTTATTATTTTATTATTTATATTTTAACCTTTGGTTCAATCGTCCAACAAAAACTACAAGTTATTAATTTGGACAGTAAGCGACAATAATTCCTTAGGGATCAAAAAATAAATTATATTTCAGAAAAATGCATCTTGCAGAGAGCTTTATGATCTGAGGAGAAGTACACTTTCTGGTTTTAAAAAAAAAAAAAACCAGAAAACTACGGTCAAATATTTGGCGTTAGCAGATACATTTGCATTCAACATGTCATGGTTCAAAGAACACAAAGCAATGCTTATGGAGCATATTTGTATACAGAGTGGAGACAAGACCAACCAATATTTAATAATGTACAGTTGCAGAAAACGAGCAAAACTCAAAAAAACACCAAATAAAAGGGAAAATCTGCAGTTAGTCGTTTTCACTATCATTTCACACTCGTATAAAGTCCCTCGCGACTTGGTATCCATTCTTCAGAATAATCAGACCTTTTCATTCTGATTTCGCATTGTATTAAGTTCTCCATTACTCGACTTTATTCTCCGGAACATTAAAGGAACAGGATTTTCCAAGACGGACACGTTAATATTGTTCCAAACATCCGATTTGGTTGGGAGATTCGCAATTTTCTCAGCAATTTTCATGTCTTCTGGAAGAACAGAACCGAAGACTGTGTATGCATTTTTCCATTCTTGGTGGTTGGCTAGGCTAATTAAGAATTCAGGGCCAGAACCAACCCAAGCAACTGAACCCCTTTTTATAGTTGGGCAAGCTTCGGTTGGGATTTTCTTGAATGTTGTTCCTTGAGCTTCCAATGTTCCTTGAATTAAAGCAAAAGGAGGGCCAAAAGTAGCCTGAAAATTTTACAAGAAAACCGACACAAGTTAGAAAAACTAGAAAGTTATTGAATCCCAAGGGCAAGCATCAAGTTGTGCAACAGAAACTTAAATAGATGAAAAATTAATTTGTAAACATCTATTTAGGCTATTTAGAATCGAGCTCCAAACTTCCTGTTCTAAATTTGCATTTTGACTATTTTTTGTTTTACTGAAATTTGGTATTGCTTTCGGTAAACTATGATTTGAGAAAAGCTTGTCCCAGACGATGATTTGCTATGCCTTGGACATGCATAAACGGTTTGCAGAAGGCATTTTAATGACACTGCTATATGGACTCCCAATCCAAATTTTATGCCTCAAGTGATGCCAAACAAATACCTAGATTATATATATATGCACATATAAAATATAGCATACACAGGAAAAAACCAAAAACCAAATTTGATGAACCCTCACATTTTCTATGTGGTTTCCTTCCAAATCCCAAAGCTGGCCTCGGCTTTCAGCACGGAAAAATTCACATCCAGCACAATGGCGCAATGCCAACAACTCAAGGATGTAAGCTACAGAATGTGGAGCACAGTCAGGGAACAGCTGCACCAAGCCAAGTTTTTACCCAGGGACAAAAATTGTTAAAAATAAATTAAAGAAGCAGATCAAATCTATGAATCTAGAAAATAACTTTTCAAAAATATTACTTCAGACATGAAAAATGAACATTGTCCTGTACAGTGATTAGTACATGTAATAATCATAATCCTATTTGTTTATTCATGTAAGTTATATCTCAAAGCAATAATCACCCATTCAGTGGTAAGAATTCAAGCACAGTCCTTCGTGCCTATAGGGTACCTCGGCACAACAATTGCTGACATAATACATTATCTCTTCTCAACCCACAACTTTGAAATCAAATAATTCCAGATATCAGATAAGGGATGGAATGGCACATGATTTCCTCAACTTAAATATCTCAGGAGTTGGTTCGCATGTACAAATAAAATTAACTTATAGTGTCACCAATTCTCCGGTTCACACTTCCTCGCCCCTCCTCTTCCCCTCTATCTAACACATAATTTAATAATTATGTTCACTTGTTATGAAAGAGAAGTACAGAATGAAGGCTTGGATGCAACTTGGCATATGCTCACTTGTATATGCTCTGAGGTTGTGTAAACAATGCTCATTATATTCCATCACCGACCGATGTACTTCAATTGTTAAAGTAACTTCCCAATTCAGTCTAGAATAATCAATAATTAAAAGGACTGAACCTTGCTGACTAAATACACAAGTAGAGTTCTGCATAATCCTCCTGTCAAAGATATATTCAAACATAGAGCAGCCAAAAGCATGAGCTCTCACCTTTATATGCAGAGTACCATACACTGTTTCCAAGCCAACAATGCCCTGAAAGGAGCAAATAAAAGGAAGAACGTCAACATATTGCAAATTTAATATCGTGAAAATAGTGAAGACACTTGCTTAGAACAGAGAAAAAAGTGAAGGAACAGTATACAATTGACACGCAATTTTTCATAGTGAGGATATGGCAAGATGCATTTCAAGTTGAAACAACATAGAAAAAGAAAACAAGAAAGAAACAGATCCAGAATTATATATTTTGTAAGAAGAACTCCATGAGCATAAAAGACCTGCATCTATCATAACACCAATCGAAACTTCCTTATCAGGTTTCCTGGGGGACCGAGTAAATCAGTGATTTCCCAATACTAAATAGATTAAAAGGTCAAACATAGACTGCTAACTACAAAGCATTGAGTTGTCACACACTACAGATAACAATATATCTATTAGCAACAACTGAGCCTTTCGCCTTTCGCCTTGAGCCTTTCGCATGATTGTGAGAAAGGAATTTCAAACATTTAATGCTAAGTTAATCTATACTTTGAAGTACCATTAAAGATAAAACAAACACTGACGCCAAGGAAAGAAAAAAGAAAAGGGAAATTTTTGGACTATTAGCAGCAGTAAGGATACTCATCATGCACCTTCCCTTGACCTTTCATTTTTCTTAATGTTTTGTTTAATTACTTATGTCCTAAAAAAAGGAAGACAGATGAGAATGCCAGTTGGAAGTGTGAATAGCAATTTTAAGAGTGTTTTGGACCATATATTCTGCGTCACAAAATGAAAACAGAATAAAAAAATTGACCAAAATTATATACCTCTCCTTTTCCGAAAATGAGCCCCGAAGTCCAACTAACTTTATCACCAGCTTCCTGCCGATCAGGGGTCACTGTATCCTTCTGTTTCTTCAACCAACACTGGAGAAATGGCGCAAGTCAAGTTAACGATTTATAGAAAACAATTCTGTAGGACATATTAGCACTGGACATAATAATATTTACCGTTAATCCAATTAATATAAGAGCCTCATTAGAACTGTACTGGACAAAATTATTTCTATCATTATAATTGAGATGCGTCACAAATAACTTATATACTGAAGGGAAGGCATACAACTTATAAATGAGCAACACCAAGACCTTGTAGTTCATGTTATGTTAAATCATCTGTAAAGTGAAAAATTATAGAATTCATTCGTAATTATACTTGTAAGTAAAGCTCAAAATAGAATACTAGCACAAGAAATAAGTACTTACAAAATCACATGACTGCAACCAAATGCAATCCAAAAGTAGCAAACCACGACAACAAAATTCAATCAGTAATTAAAAGTCAAGAAAGCAAGGCATCAAATTCAATCTAACCTCACCGAATTTTGATCCACAAGTCTTTTTATTCCCACAAAAAACCCAAGTATCACACAAGCAAGGTCCATCATTGCCATTGCACATAGCCTTACACGCCTGGCAACACTCCTTGGAAGAATTAAACTTAAACTCCGATCCCCACTTCACTGCAGGCCCCCATAGCTCCAAATTCTCAATCCCTCTACAGCAATCACCATCATTACCCTCTGAACTCTCCTTTATGAATGCCAAAGACTGAGAGCCTGAATTCGTAAAACCAACGTTGGGATTTAGGACAAAGGAGAGGACTGTGTAGACCAAAGCACAGGAGATAAAACCCATCAGAAGAAGGATGAGATAGGCTAACCGGGAGGATTCTGGGTCGTTTTGCCTTCGACCCATTTGAGATTCTGAGGTAGAGAGTAGAACCCAGATGGGAATTTGGATGTCTTGGATCGATGATTGAAATACTGATCAAATGAATTTTGGAGTTTGGTAGAGCGTTGACAGCTAAGGAAGAGAGGAATATGACTAAGAGCAGTCATGGTGACAAAAAAATAAAATAAATTAAAATTAAAGAGACAAACAGCAGTCGGTCAACGGCGATCAGTGGAATCCGAGGATACGTTGGTTGAATTTGTTTTGTTTCCTTCTGTGAGTTGACAATGACAGGGACGAGGAGGGTAAACGACATCGTCCAGGTTTCATTTTCCCATCTTTTTTCTTTGTTTTTTTTAAGGAAAATCGGACACGTTTTATTTTCTTATTATAACAAACTCTGTCCTCTTTATCAATTTAATTTTTATATAATTGCGACTGTAAATTATAAAAATGATAATAAGAACTCAATTATTTTACCAAATTTCAGATAATAAAGGGGAAAAAATAAAAAAAAAAGTTTTTCTCATAAGAAAAAAAAGAAAAAACAAGAAATGCTTTAATCAAATCATAAGATAATATGCATATACGTGTTTAATTTTATTGTATAAGAACCAATAACACTAATTAGGGTTTTAACACATTCCTATATAGAATAAGAATCAATAAAATAGTAATTAGGGTTTTAATACATTCCTATATAGATATTATTGTACTCTTACATGGCTTGAGAAAACGTTGATATTTTCCTATTTAATATTTATATTCATAAATGATTTCCCTTACAGTATCATTTTTCTATATATAAAAGGCTTTTGACATCGAATAATAATAATAATAATCATAGCTAGCTAGTTATATTGATCTCTTTCTCTTTTCATAGCTAAGAGTATAACTTTTTCAACTATGGCAAATCAAGATCAAAGTCCAAATGGAATTTCATATTATGATTTTTTTGCTCCTGAAGGTCCTACTATCAGTCAAGTTCTGAATCAAAATACAAATCAAGCTCCATTTCATTATTTTATGGAGTTCCCTCATCGACCACCTGCACCTGCTTATCGTGTTGCTCCACCAGTTCAAATTCAAGGTGCGGCAAAAGCTACTCAAGTCCACCATAACGGAAGTCAAATTCCTCCAATTCAAGGTGGTATGGCTTCCGCCCCTCGCCGCCATCATATCCAGCGTGCAAATGGATTTCCTCTCCGTTTTGATGGAAGTAATGCATGGGATAATTAAAAAATAAAGGGTTAGATGTTATTAATATTATTATATTAGAGAGAGAACTATAACTATTATTATTATTATTATATGACATATTATCATCTCCTGAAATAAAACTACTTCGCGTCTTCTTCTTTCATAACTTAAATCAACAGTAAAAAGAGCATCAATACTACCATCAGCAGCATTGTTTGCTTATACATCATTGAATTGGTTCATAAGATATTTTGAGCCTTCAATCACAAGACGCAATCAGAAAAATCTGTTCCACTTGTGAATCGCATTGCAAACCTCTAGAGAAACATTTCAATTTCGATAAGCTGCCATTGTTGTGACTTGAGCCAAAAAAGGACATCCCGGTGACCCATTGCCTCAACCAGAAAGTCCTGCAATTCCTCTCTTGATTAATAGAAACGTCCAATTGCACTTAAAGTAGCCAAGAGGTGGTGCGAAACATTTTGTAACTTGTGCTAAAATTTGCCACAATTCTTTTCATGGGTCTCTCACCAATCACTTCAAAGAGCTATGGCTTGGCATACTTTCTGCATATTGTCTCTATGGCAGATAGATGTTCAGTGCCCCAGCCATTTATGTAATTACTAAATGGCTAGAGGCACAGTTTGAATTGGAGTTGCATTTTATCTGCGTAGGAATATATATAGTAAAACTCCTAAGCGTTATTGATTTTTATAGAATAAAATTAAGTGCAAATCGAAATATGCATACTGTTCTCACATAATTTGATTAAAGCATTTTTTATTATTTTTTTCTTATTAGAAAATATTATTTGATGTCTTCATTTTTCTTTCTTTATTTTTTGAATTTTGGTTAAATCACCACATATTTTATTTGTTTTGTTGAATAAATTTTTTTCATGTAAACATTTTTGGATTTTCCAATAAACGATGTATTGAGAACTTTTTACTATAGTATTGCTAGCTAATTTTTTTTGCTATTTAAATAATAATCTTTAATATCTTAAATAGTTATTAATAGTTTAATATTGGATTTTTTTTATTTGCAATTTAATATTTCTTAATAATAAATTTAAAATTAAATATAAAAGATTTGTAATTAAATTTAAATATTAATCCCTAATAATATGTCTTTTTTTTATTAAATTTTGATACTGAAATATAATTTTATTTTATTTTTTAAAATAGAAATATTATTCATCATAATAATAATTGAGTTCATGTAGTAGTCATTTATTATTATAATCTAATTGAAATATTAAGATTATAATTAATTTCAAATATTATTTTTTTAACTTGAATTATTAAAATATTAATAAGTTGGTAAGTTCAATATTAATTATTCAATAACATTATAGTTATATGATAAGTCTTTACTAACTCAAAAGAATTTTTTAATGCAAAAAAATGGTTATAAAACTTAAATTCAATAATAATTAAATCTATCTGAGTTTAGATAATTATATTTAAATTACTTTTAATAATTTGTATAGACTTATTAAGTTTTAAATTTATTTATAAATTATATTGATTTCAAAAAAATGGTTCAAATGTAATCAATTTTATAAAATAAAAAACCTGAGTTACAATGAACTTGTGAAATTATATAAAATTTACTTAGACCAAGTAAGATTCAAATAAAACCATTAAATTGTATTTTATATTTCCTAGGATTTATGAATAATTTTAATTTTATCTTTTTACATATTTGACTAAATAAGAAAATCATGATACATGATATTACTAAGAAATTTTACTTCCTAATCTTATATTTAATAATAATAAATAAAAAGAAATTTTACTTTTCTAAAAAAAAAATGAAATTTTACTTCATAATCTTATATTTCATAATAATAATGATAAATAAAACAAAATAAGCAATACTTTTATCTTATATCAATCCACAGTGTTATTTTCCACCCATAAAAGCCTCCAATGAATTATAAAATAAAACCTTAAGTCGTCTGATATTTGCTCACTATGAAAATATATTCTGTTACTTCGAACACAAGAATTTTTTTCCGCTACACTGTAAAGTGTAAACGACATGAAAAATAAAATTCTCGAATCAAACGGCAAGAGTATTTATACTGCTAATTAAAACAAAAGAAGCCATTTCTGTAACCTCTCAACCTAGCAATTGTACTCTAATATTAGACTTGATCCAGTAATGGTTGCCGGCACAGCGGACACGATGAGTGTAACAATAACCATTTATCTACACATTTCACATGAAAACCATGGTTACATTTTGGCAAAATTCTAACCTTTTCACCTTGTTCAAATTCTCCGAGACAAATCGGACATTCTGTTACCGGAGTGTTCAGCTCTGATTCATAGGCTACCACCGGAATCTTCTTCAATGTGCTTTTCTTCAGTCCAGTAGCTTCTTCTGTAGCTGTTGGAGTAGTCTCAGAAACAAATCTGTACCCACATCTTATAGCACACCGTACAATAGAGTTTAGACCAAGAGCAAATATTAATGCACATAACAAAGCTGCTAATATTATAACCATGTTGTTATCGAAATTTGTTGACTTGCTTGCATAGTAATTACTACTTGTTTTGTCTCCATGGTTATTGGGAGCCATACCTATCTCCTTGTCCACGAATAGGCGATGTTGGTGTCGGTGGTACACAGATTTCTCCATGTTCTTTACCTGTTTGATAAAATGTCTAGTTCAGTTTTTGAAGAGAAAGCAAAAGAAGCAACACTTGTGGAATTTTTAAGCTCAATAATTGGAATGTGTTACAAATATTCCAACCAGATAAAAGGAAGCATCTAATTTTGTTAGATAGGATAAGGGAAAGGAGTATTGAATTCATTAGTGGTTATCCAAAAACTTGGGACCATAGAAATGCCATAATGTGTCAAATTGTTCATAAAATGGTCCTACTTTGCCTTGTGAAGAAGAAAAAGAAGAAAGCAAGTGAAAGGGAGAGTTCGGCTTATTTAGATTCATGTTTAGTGACATCATTGGTCCAATCCTTTCCTAATACAGTGTTTGTAGATACTTTTGTCTTTTGTTTTTTTTTTTGTTTTTCGAAAGGACTAGGATATTTTTGTTAAGATCAAAGAATGTGTGGTTTGGCAACTTTCAGTTGTGTATAATCTTTAGGCCTGTTTCAGATTTGGGACAATTGATATAGTTTTCTCTCTATTTCTTGGCACACAAACAGTGAGGTAACATTGCTATATAGGATTTCAAATGGAGTCCAATTACCTAAAAAGCCCTATTTATGTTGAATATATAAAATATTAGAATATAACCATAGATGTCGATCTCTTTATTCGCTATTTAATTGCTAATGTTCAAATAAAGTTTTTGAAGAAATAATTAGCATATCTGAAAATGAGCAACTAATATAGGATTTTTTTCATGACCATGCATCGTTATACCACCTTCGTTCCATAATACTTATCACATCTGAAAAAATAATTTTTTCAAAATATTTATCATATCTATGGTTTTAAAGAGTAACAGATATTCTTTTTTATATTTACTCCTTATACATAATAAATAATTATTATTTCAATTTAAAATTTTTTTAGAGAATTAATATTAAATTAAAAATAATATAATCAATTTACTCAATAATTTATTGCAACTTAGATAAATTTAATAACTTTTTTGAAAAGCGTGAAATTCCAAATGCAAAAAGTGTTATGGAAGAGAAGCAGTATATTATAGGCTATGAAATATAAAATTATTTAACAATGGCAATAAAATCACGTAATAAACCATTATTCACATATTAATCATTTATTTATATTCATTCATCTGTTTATAAAATTACACGATTTTTTTCCAAATAATAAGATTGTCTAATTAAGTTGTGCTAATCTTCTTATTTAATTTAAGATTTTAAAACTTTAATGTTCTTAATTATTTGAGTTATCCTAAAATTCTATAAAAAGGTTTTATAAGTACTTCTATCCCAAAAGCAAAAGATCACAGCAAAATAGAGCATTCTTTTTTATATTTTGAAGGAACAATCCCTCAAGTGTTGAAGCCATGGAAGGAGGTTTAAGTGAGCTAGATCTACAATGGAGGAGGAGAATCCAAAGGTTGGAAAATGGTTCAGCAAGTACTGCTTCCACAAGCAACATATGGAATGCTGCTAAAAAACATATTGGCAAAGCATTCAAAAAATTGCTAGGAATAAAATGTACAAGAATTACCCTTAATTAATTTCAAATAAATGAATTCTATAAAATTTTATAGAATTTATTTGAAAATTATTTTATTTTCCACTATTTTTTTAATAAAAAAATATGACTTATCAAGTAATACTTACGAGTCAATTTTTAAGTACTGTAAATAAATTTATTTTTTGAATAATTAATATCGTAATGTATTAAAATATAGAAGAATGATGTATGGTAGGTATTATTAATTAAATAAAGTAATAATAATCTTCTTTTATTTAAGTTTCTTCTTTTTAGAGAATGGTACCCTTGTTGTAATTAATTATTTGAAAATGAAGTAATTTTTTAGTAATTTCTAAATTAGCTTGTAATTGAAATTTTAATAAAGAAGCATGACAATGTATATCTTGTCAGAAATAAAAAGCAGGAATGATCATGATTTGATTTTAAATTAAAATTGAATTGATTAAATCCAGTAGTAAATTTTGGTCAATGATTTTGATTCTAAAATCAAAATTTAAACCATGAACTTAAGGTTCGATTCTAAAATAAACACAAACATGTATAATATTCTAGGTTGTTTCTATTTCTTTGGTTATTAAAAACAAAAAGACTCTGATGTACCAATTTGTTCTTAATAATGAATAATGAAAGAGGGAGAAAATGGAACAAAGAGGATGGAGTTGCATAAATAAAATAGTTACTAGCTAAAGCTCAATAGCCAAAACCCACTTTATTGCCTTACATCAACCATAGTAATAGGGAGGTTTCATTTATCAATTTAATCCAAAATGATTTCATTTATATTACACAACTAATTCTTCTCCCAAGCATAATATGTATTCTTGAAGCCCAATTTCATGGAGTTGTGATACCTACAAAGATAAAGCAAGAAAATCAAAAATCAGAAGAAGCACCTTCAAGTTGTTTGTTAAATTGCTTAAGAGACTTAAATCGAGAAAGCTTACTTCCACATTTGAAATGGCGAGGAACCCTTCTGCCACAGCCTTCAACGACTCGAATGGCACGGCTAAGGTCGATAAGGGCAACTAATTTAGGGGTAAAAACAGGGCAAACACATTCGATATGGGTAACCCTTATACGCTGACAACACTGCGGAGATGGTGGTCTGCCGTATACAACTGGCTTGCAAGCATTAAGCCCAAGCCTTCTTTCCTCCTTGCACTGCGCAGCACTGAGGGCTGCGTTAGCTGTGTTAACTTCCCATAGGCCTAAGACAGCAACAATAACTAAAAAGACCAAGGAAATTAAAGGCCTAATTGACTTCATGTTAGTCTTTTTCAGAAGAAAAGATTTGTTCTGCCTCTTTTCTGATATCCCACTTAGTGATTTGAAGATACCTAGAGCATATATAGTGGAGAAGAATTGGAGGCCACTATTTTTTCAAAATCTAGTATAGTGCATCATGTCATTATAATTTCTTTCAACTTGTGCTTAATCGTATCATTCAGCATAGATTCAACATCTTAAAAAATATTATGGATATAATTTTTTTTTTTAATTTAAAAGTAACGGGTCTTTTCTCCAACTTTGAAAAGAAAAATTATATATTTAAATTCATATTTTTTTTTTTCAACTTCCTAGCCCAACATTCTTTTTCTTTATCCTTTGACACACATTGATATTTAGTAAAAATAAATTTCAATTCATTTGAAATTTTTATATTTGATATAAATGAAAATTATTTAGTTGAAGCATAAAAGTAAAATTTTATAGAATTCAATATAATTAACCAAATCATTTAAATTTATCTATGTTAGAGAAGGATGGTCGTAATCAAATCATATCATTTGTAAATGAATTCTACGTTTTAATAAGATATATGCTCACAATTTATCATTCTTAGTAGTTTGCATTGGTATCGAGTTTAAATTTCATTTGTAAATTTTATTAATTAAGTAGAATTTTAACTAATTAAATGTAAAATTCTAAATAAAATTTCCATTTATATGATAAGAAAGCATGAATTGACAAATGAATCACTCCTTGAAATTTCGCATATAATAAAATAATTGATGAATTCAAATCCTCTACTTCTAGAATCCCAAATGTATGCCAGAAAAACAAAAATATAGATATAGCTTAGGTATAGACTTAACAAGCTTCAAAACTAGAAAGAAATAATTGTATTTGTTTAAGAAAAAAAAATATTTTATTTAAATGATTGAGTAAAAAAAAAATTAGGATTGTGGAAATAGAAATTGGAAATTTCTATAGAATGGAGAAACTGCATTAAAATAAAAAGAAAAATAATGACAAATATATAAACTTAGGAAGCTTTTAAGATTAGAAAGGGATAATTATATTTGTTTATAGGGGATTAGATTGTAATTTTACATTTTCTTAGTGATTAACTGATTATGATAAGAAAAGAATGACTTGTTAGGTGGGCAATTTGACTTTTGATGGATTTATTTTGAATTTTACGAAATACATTTTGTTCAGCCACCCTTTTGGACTAGGGCACTTACCTTCTGTTTGGCTGATTTTTTTTCTTTTAGGTCCCTTATTTATTTTTTTCAGTTTTAACTGTGTAGTGTCCGATGTCTATTGGTCCGATTAATATGGATTTGCACTAAGTAGACTACAAAAGGGATAAAATGTTCCATTTTAAATGTTTAAAAGGACATAATACCCATAATTTAAATTCGAAATCTCTTATTAAAGAAGAATGAATATTTACCATCTCATCTCATTCCTTGAAATTTTATTCTTTATTTATTTAGAGATCGAGCACCAATGGATTTTTCATATTTTGTGAATTGAATTGGTTAAAATCTCTAATATGGACCTAATAGAACTATTTGTTTTGTTTGAACCAGTCTTGATCTATAACATTATTAGTTTTTTATGTATGGGTAAGCAAGTGTAAACAATTGATTTCTACACTAATCAATTGTTGAATACGATTTCAAATTTAATAATTTGCTTATTTATTTATTCTTTTTTTTTTTTTGTGCAGACGCGTCTATATAGTTAGGCGGAAAGAATGTAATTTTATAAAAAAATAATATTTTATACAAGAAAATAGACAAGACGAAATGTGAAATATCCGTTGCTAAGAGTTTCCATATATTGTAGCTTTTTATTTTATCAGTTTTTACTGATCAAGAACCTTTCTTCCACAATCTTGAAGGTGAAAGAACTTTCGTTGCCCTATTAGCATCTATTGGGCCTTTAAAATTTCCTTTGTCTTCCAAATCTGGCCCGGCCCAATAAGTCAAGCTTAGTTATCATCTTTTAGCATAGAGGTTATACTTAAACTTATAAATTGAAATACAATAAAAGCAAATTTAAAAAATGCTGTGTAGTTTGAGGTAAATTGTATTAAAATAAAAATTAAATCACCATTATTAGTATAATTTTCAAATAGAATACTTTAATTGGAAAATTTCCCTCTTCATGTTAAAAACGCACAGCAAAAGGAATAAAGGCACATGTTTAACATCATCATTTTTCCTGAAAGCAGAAAATTAGAAGAGAATGAAATGCCCCCAAAAAGATGAGAGATGCATGCTGAGTACCAAAAAAAAAAAAAAAAAATTCATTTTAAAGTGATTATTTTATCTCAAAATATAAATCACTTTAAATATTTTAAAAAGTAATAAATGATATTTTTTTATATTTCTCTTATTTATATTAAATGTAATAACTATCTTAAAAGGTTAGGTTTGATTTTGAAATAATTATCCTAATTTTATTAATTATTTTTTTAATCTTCGTGTAAAAATTTAAAACGATTACTTTTAGGCAAGTTTGTAATTTTTTTTAATATAGCCTTTGAAAAAACAAATGCTTAAAGTGGCTTAATAATATTAGTCACAACTTGCGGCTAATTTGTTTTCCATAGCTATTGAATTTACTACATTTATTGAGTTAACTGCGATGGTAAACTCTCTCGTTTTGTGGTAGATTCGTCGTTTCGTGTAACGCCTCAGGTGGTAGGCCCACCATAGCCAATCAAATCCTCTTTTGACACATTTCGACATATCATTCGTTCATTTATACTTCAATAGCTACACTTTATGGAAATACCCGAAGGCGTACTACCATTTGATTTTTATCAATTTTGTTCCGTAAACTACCCTTCCTTCGTTACCCACTACCTTGAAATATGCAGTCGTAAAATTCGAAAACATGCTGGGGCATTTTTGACTATAGGTTTTTAAAATGGACGCTTGTCCTCTTCATTCCGTACATACTAAAATCCGCTCTTATAAGTACCTTGCCACGCACTCACTGTCAGCTCAGTTCGTTTCCATCTCTGTATCAGTCTCTGTTCCATTAAAAACCAGCCAACCGCTCTTTTTGATTCTCTGATGGTGATGTTGATCTCGTACTGAATGTTAGGGTTTGTTTGTTTTTTCCCTTTGCTTCTCCATTGAAATGCTTTGGTTCAGTGCTCGATTTCTTGTGGTATTAAGGTGTGTGGGAGCTTTCGAAGTAGAGATTTCCAGCTCAAATTAGGGATTCGGAGATGGATCTGTTGCGAGAGACTTACTATGATCATTCTTTGATTTTCGCTTAAAATGATTCGCATTTCGGTCTTAATTTTTCTGGAAATTTAAAGTTTCAAAACTGCTTTTACACTAACTTTGCCAAAAATTTTCTAGAAAATTCTGAATTTTTCCCGAAAAATTCTTGCATGAGCTTCTAAGTCGGTCTCTCTTCTGATTTTGTGCATTTGTAACTTTAATCAAGAGTTTTTACGCTGTTTTTCAAGATTTTATAGGGAAATAATTAGGTTCTCCTAGAGTGCTTCGTTTTTTTTTATCATTAATCGGTTTCTAGTGAAGCTGCTGATTCGGAATTACTCGAATTTTGCAGGAAATGCTAAGACATTCACTCATGGACGTAGCCAACTCGATTCAACAAAGTGTCTATTCTCCTTACGGTGCAAAAGCCCCATCAAATGAAGATTATAGTCTTGAAAGCTTGAAATCTCACGAGAAGGAAGTTAATAGCGCTATTGAGTTCGAAACGAGCCTCATTAAATCAATCATACATGACGACAAGGGGCAGTTCATTTCTCTCTCGAGGTTTCTCCTTGATTCTCAGAACTTCTCCACAATGGATCGAATAATTGTCTCCAAGCTTCTCCACCTCTGCTGCTCGTTTGATTCCGTCGACTGCGCTACGTCTCTGGTTAACGGCGAGCTAGGAGTCGTTCCCTTGGTAAATGAGGTGGATTCTGACGGGATGTCACCGCTGCACAAAGCGGCCATGTCTCATTCCGCGCGTTGCGTGGAGTTGCTGCTAAAGAAACGCTCCCGTACGGACCTGAAGACAAGAGACGGACGCGGACTGCTACCTCTGGAGCTATCCCTGTCGAGAACCAGGTAACGTCCAAAAGAAAGACGTCGTTTTCGTTTTTTTGAGCAGAAAGGTAAAAGTTTAGCTTTATTTTATCAATCATACAAGAGAACTAGCCTTATTTGGCAATGTTGCTTTTTCTATTCTCGGCTTTATTCTAAAACTTCTGTTCTTTGTGCTCTAATTGTTTTCTTGTTTTTGATGAAGAATTTTGACTTAATTGATTGCTTGTGGCTTCAGATTGGATGTGATCTGGAGCTCAGACGATAACTCCATTGAAGACTTGGTCGTTCAGCTTAGTGAAAAGGTAGTATTTTGCAACGAAAGCGTAGAAGAAAACACTAAAAAAGTGAATATTTTGATACGGTACCTTTTTTTTAATGAAAAATATAGAACTTGAAACTTTCTATAATAATGAATAGTTTTTTAGAAAAAGAAAATAAACAAAAGGGAGAGTAATGACTCAGGTCAAACCATGTCAAATACTTCATTTGAACTAATAAATTGAAGAAAAAGGAGAGTCCATGAATGAGGTGGATTCTAATCCAATTCCTAAGCTGCCACACATTTTTTTTAACCTATTTTTTAACAACTCATTAAATTTATTGAAAAATAATCACATTCTGATCGACTGATTGACTGTTTTCTCTACAGGATTTCACCGCTATAAAGCTTCTTAGTGAGAAGACAAAGGAAATCGAAGAGGTGGCGTATGCGAGCGCCATGGAAGGGCGCGTCGTGGATATAGCTTGTTTGCTAGTAGTAGCGGCGCAGAAAGTAAATGAATCGATGTTGGAGTTACACAATGCTGATTTAAATTCCAAAGAGAAGACTACCATTTACGAGTGCGTGATCAGAGAGGCATTGGGTCTTGGCCGTGCTGAAAGTGCAACCGCACCCAAAGCCGCTAAACGGAAGTTTGCTCCAAGCAAGAGCGAGAGTACCGGCAAAAGGAAGCTTTTGCTTTGCGTGATTGAGCTGCTTCAGCTATTCGGCGCCGTTGCGCAAGCCAGTTGTACGGACAAAAGGGTGACGTCACCCTTGATCTTGGCGTCGCAGGTGAGAATAGCTGCTTTATTTTTTGATTGATGATGATGAAGAACATTAAAAAAATAATAAAATTAAAGAATAACAGAACATGCGGACAATCCATGTCGTTGTGCATTGGAATTAAAAAATGGACATTGATGACCTAACGAGTAGCAATCGTAAACCGTCAGTGCCAAGTCAGATATTCGATTATTTTCTTGGTGAGCAGTGGGCACTTTCGTAAATCCATGGCCTCACTCGATATCCAACTGCTTTTAGATTTATCCGTTTATAATGACGAATGACAAAAAATACTGTTTTGCAATACCTTCAAGAGAGTTATGCGGTGGACTGGACACAGTGACGCCTTTACCTGTCCAAGAGAGTTTTTGAAAGGATACCTGTCCAAGAGAGTTGGGTGTTTTATTTATACTACGGACAAAATTATATATATATTCTTAATATTTAAAAGTTAGTTTAAATTATTCTATTCCTTATAATTATGAATCTGTCAATTTATTTAGTACATTTTTCATATAAATTTTTTAAATTTATACACTCTTGTTGGTATTTTATTATATTATGCTTTCTTTTCTAAAAAAAATTGTCATGGTCTTGTCATGTATCTATCTCCTGGTTCTCTCAAAAAAAAAAAAAAAAAAAAATCCAATTTCTCAAATTCTAATATTTTTCTTTCATAATGATGTAAGAACTAAAATTTCACAGTAAGCTTATATTTTGAGTGCTTGCCACGTCTATCACCATGACATTGTTCATATATTTATTAGTCTCTATGTCTGGCGTTATTAACATTTTCAGAATCATGTCGGAGCCCAAACTGTAATTGGTGACTTGGTGCACGTGCCTAGCTCACTTCAGCGAGCTGTGGTTCCTTTTCATTTACATTTGTTCTGTGTAAGCCACTGTGATAAAAGCATTGCCAGCCAGACAATCATCTTCGCGGTAGTGTTTCTGCATCAACCTAGAAGATTGTCTGTCTGTACTGTATAACAGTATCACTGAATACGTGTCTGTATATATATATAAAAGGATTTGTACAAATTAGAAATGCTCGCTAGTTTATAACTTCTTGGCACAATGGGACAGCATAAAGTTTTGGAACACTTACTCCCCCTTTTATGTGCATCTGCCATAGGCAGTCTTTAGACTGCATGTCATTCTCTACATCTAGAGTTAAAATCCTACACTTAATTCTCACTAATCCTAATTTATCACTTTTCATCTAGAATGTGTATACTTCCCAGCTTAATTCAGCCTGTTTTCCTATACTCTGCTTAATTACTATTATCTCATGCACATGCCTCTGAACTTGATGAACTCTTGTCTCTCATATTAAGTAAGCAATCATAAAGATTGCAGGAAATTAAATAACTAATACATTCCCCAGATTATGTTTTCAACACCAGAATAGGGAAGTGCAATATGCCATTTTACCAGAAACTGGAAATTTTCACTTTCTTCTGTTTGGTTACAGTGTGTAACTGTGGACTTTTGTCATTCCCATAGGCTCTAGATGAAGCAATCATTGAATTGCTTATGAAGACCAACATGGACATCAATGATGTGGACACTGAAGGGAACTCTGCTCTTCATTGGTGTCTCAAGGCATCCAAAGGATCGTGTTCTCAGCAGATAAAGTCTCTATTTCTCTTCCTCTCTCCCTCCTTCACATGCACACATAAGCCAGCACACAGCCATGGGCACAGGGAACCCCTTTTTATAAACTTTCTTGTTGTTTCAGGATCATGTGGCTCCTGCTGAAGCATGGTGCTAGAGTGAACCAAAAAAACAAACTGGGGCTAGCTGCAGTCCATATTGCTGCTGCGAATGGTAATACCCAGGCACTTAAGGTATATACATATACCTGTCTAAGGATTTCCTTTCCCAATTTTACTTGCATTCAAGTTTATTCTTGGCGACATATGTAAAAATTTTACAGTTGGAATTTTCTATCCTTGACATTTGCTGTGATTTTGAGCTGACAGGTCCTTTTATCGGAAGACCCAGATTGTGTCAACTCCAAAACAGAAACAAAAGAAACCCCATTATTTTTTGCAGTGAAGAATGACTGTAAGGATTGTGTTGAGATTCTCTTGCGATGGGGAGCTAGCACAGAAGTCTTTAATTTGCGGTTAGGAACTATATATATACATACACGCACGCACACACATGCACGTGCGCCACGCTTCTTTTAGCCCATTTAGTCAAAAGCACCTTTCTTTATTAAATTATAATTCACATTTTCACAGTAAGCAAAGACCAGTGGACTTAGCAGAGTCACAAGAGATACGTTTCTTGCTTAATGCAACAAATATTAGTCTC
Organism: Jatropha podagrica; assembly: GCA_947857235.1. NCBI lineage: Eukaryota > Viridiplantae > Streptophyta > Magnoliopsida > Malpighiales > Euphorbiaceae > Jatropha > Jatropha podagrica. The sequence goes on from CANUEP010163251.1 coordinate 30,991, forward strand.
AGTAAGTTGAACTGCTAAACATGTTCAAAGATTTTATTTAGACAAAAGTAAGTAGTGGAACAACTTAATGTTACTACATGCAGTCTCATTTGCCTCATTTTAATGTGTAGTAAATTGTGCACTCCCCATTAGACTGAAATATACTGCATGGTTACAAGGAAATGAGGTGATTGCAGAGACATATGAAGAGCTTTTGACCATGAGTGATGAAGGCAACAGTATTAACAGGTGACAAACTTGTTTAACCCATGAAAACTGAATGGTCATTATGAGATTGTTCACAAACACGAATATGTTCTGTCTTCCCAGTTTCATAGTTTTTCTGCCACTTGTGGTTAATAGGACTTGCTCAAGTACAAAGATAGAGGCATGCAAATACTTTAATTATCCTACTGGATGTGCTAGAGGCAGTAAGTGCTTTTATGCGCACAGTGGAGAGGAGCTTAGGCAGAAGAAGCGTGAAACAGACACAATTCATTCATCCACTGCACAGGACCTTGACCGGAAAATTTTTGTAGGAGGCTTGCCTCCATCTCTGGATTCTGGTTAGGAACACATCAGAATTCTTATCCATTACATTTTAAGTCATATTATACTTTGATTACGGAGTAATGATTATCGAAATTGAAGAACTTTCATTTGTTTTCATGTTTTGTATGTTCATTCTGTTCTTTAATTTTCCAAGAGCAGATTCATTGCAAAAAATTTTTGAAGAGAAATTTGGTATGGTGGATGATGCGAGAATTGTTGGAGTTCAAACAGGAGACAAGATACAATCCAGAGGATTTGGATTTGTAACCTTTAAACACAAGAAATCTGTTTCAGCTGCTGTTGAAGCACACTATGTTGCTCTTATGGGCAAGCAAGTTGAGATCAAAAGTGCACTGCCGAAATGCCTTTTACTGACTGAGCTTCAGAAGTCACCTCAACAAGATGAACAAGAACAGAATGACCAGCATCTACCACGAGAACTGACCCCTGAGGTGAAGAGTTTAAATGAGATGGCCGAGTGGATGACACCTGAAGTAATGGCAAAAGAGGACGTACCCAGTGAGAAGACTGAAAAAGAGATGGCTAGTTGTAAGACCACAGAAGAGGCTAAATCTAAGCCATTATCGTGGGGTGATGCATTATTCTGTGATCAGCAGAGGACATTTTCTGATGAATCTCTAGTGTACAAGAAAAACATGCCAACATGGCTCAGAACTTTCAGGAAGTGGCTCCCCGACTTCTTAAAGCAGGTAGTAAAGAGGGATGGAGAATATGCTCTTTCATCTCTGAAAGCAGATTTCAGGGCTGCTTTTGGCCTAGAATTGGATCACACCTCTCTTGGTTTCCTGAAGCTCAGTGATTTCATGAGATCTTTCCCAGACCTTTGCCGCATTGAGTTTGCACGAATGGGAAAACAGAAACCTGCCAATCACATGATACTTTTTCCTAGCCTTCCTAAGTCTCAGCATCAGCCACTTCCTCCAAAGATAGACATTCAGTCTTCTCATGCAACTGAGAGCAGTAGTAATGGAGAATCTAACGAAAGTAAAGATGGCTTTCTGGATGTTCAATTAGTGTCTAATGAGAATGATGACTTGGCTGATGGTAGCTCTAAGTTGTCCCATCAAATGTCAGATGAGAATCCAGAGGGCTCAGCAGATAGTGTGACCTCCTTTTTTCTTCAATTTTTAGAGCCAGACCCAACCTTTCATGCAAGACCATGGGTATATGGTGAATCTGATAGTGGCACAGGAGATACTGTTCATGGAGGTGAACTGGATGAGGAGTTTAAAGCCATGAAGCTCCAGCCTCTAGAGCAACATTTGGTTTTGGAATCCCTTTCCAGAAAAAGGAATAATTCATCTGTCTTCTTTCTTCGTGAATTTGATTTCTATGATGTGAGTACTATACTAATGAGATTTTCGTACTTAATTTTGCAATGTAATTATTATGCTTAGCTTAGCATTTGCATAAAATAAGAATTACTGGGTTGTATATGCAGAAATACAAGGCAAGCATTGTGCAAGGAAGGTGCTTTAGTTGCAACCAGCGTAGGGTGTTGTGGGCCAACTTTCCATGCCAGCACTTGTTGTGGTGTGCTGACTGTAAGCCACAGATCATGCAGGCGCCCTTCAATTTTGAGCACAAATGTGTGGTGTGTGATGTCAAAGTGCAGAAAATAGATTTGATCTCACGGCAAGATCACCATTATGCCACACATAACACAGCCCTCATTGATGAGTTCCCACCTTTTACTTCTGATTACATAAGAAAGTAAGTCGACTTTCATACACAATGTGTGTACTTTTGTATGTATGTATTCAAGAATTTTGTTTCAGTTGTATTATGTCTGATATCTCTATTTTCACCCTTTGTAGTTTGTCCACGAAGAGAGATCTCTTTTGAGACCCAGCCAATTGGATATTTTGTTGCAGCTACTCTCTGCATAAATAGAAGGCTAAAGCCGAAGTAAATGGACAAAAAAAAAGAGGTGGTCATAGTAAGTGCGTAAGTGTGATCAGCCGACTATTCCTCTTAATCTGAAAATTTGTACAAAACAGATTACTCCACAGAACTCTGATGTTCTTTTGTGGTGAAACAGAGTTGAGTGACATTGTAAGTGTGGTTGCCTTAAGCAACTGTCAACTCCTTTCACCAATTTACTGATTTCTTCTCCAGACCTGCAGTTAGACGAGCATGTATAGTTCTATAACACAAGTTTTTAGATGCTAAGTCCTCTCCTTGCTTTGTAATGCTAGGGCTAGTGTAAAGTTCTGAATCATGGCTACAATGCCTAGAATGGATGTTTTTGAATGCTGCCGCTTCTTCTTCTCCTTTACTACTGTCATTGACTGTAGCGGCATATGACAAACTGGATGAATATATCATTTTTGTTTTAGGATTTGCTTTTCTACCGTTTCTAGTCAATTTCCTTACCTAGCTAGCCTATGATAGTGTCTGCTTGTGTTTCCGTTTCAAAAAGTACTCATTTTCCCCGTTTCACTTGAATACATCATCTGATATTATTATGTTGAAGAGTTAGGGTATATTAGATTATGTGCTGATCAGGTACCTTCTGTAACAATCATCACTGCAGTTAGTGCTTTCTTTTCTTATTTGTGTTGAGCATAGACAATTGATGGAGCTTATAAGTGCCATGGTTTTTGGACTATGCAATAGTGAAACTGAAAGCAATCTTTACAAGCGCAATTCGGTGGAATCATAGTCAATCCATGGCCTTTTTTTTATTTTAGTGAGGTTAAAACACTCTTAGGCATGGACATGGGCCCATGCTCAAATTCAAAGGTCCTTGCTGTAGAAAGGTTTTTCTCTCATAGTAATTGCATTAAACATAAGATGGAATATCAATAGATCTCTAATAACATAGCTCATAAAAGGGAGGATTTTTTATATGTATATATCATGGAGAAAGTGGATACATGAGTGTTCCCTTTTTGAATAAAATACAAAAAATTTACTATGACAAGTTTGCATTTGCTGTGGTATAAAGGGCTAGAATTTCCTTTCATCACCCACTCACAGACCGTTGGGCTACCGAGTAACCGACCATCCATCCTTGATCCTCTGCCCCTACCAAAACTCAATGGCATATTTTCAGCTGTACAAGGCAAGTTGGGGCTTCAAATCTCATACAAACATCCGTCTGTAACTCTGGATTGGCAGATGATCGAGTCCACAAATAGACCAAATTAAGATTCACCAGGATGTACAAGATCATTCCATCAGTTCTTCACACTTCCAACATTAAACCAGCATCTACAACCAGACCACATCAAAATATGTTGCTTTTATTAAAGCAAACTAAAATAAATCACAATTCAAGACTCATTGTAATGGCAGGAATTATGTACAAAGAGTTTGAAAAGCAAATAATTTATATTTTACTTGAAAAAGAGAACATCTAAGCATATAATTCTCCAATTGTCAAGCATGTTTTTCTAATTAACCAAGATATAGACAATTTTGAGAGTAAATCTAATAACATTCCTACACCCCCAAAGTTGGTCTCTATAATGTACACATTCAATGTAACTACTAACTTAAATCAGAAAATGGCATGCAATTGATCGGACGAGGGAGAGCTATTAATCAAGTGCATCACCAAAGGTAATCTGACTACCAAACTCCTCCCCTACCAACCAACTTCCTTTTTTGTAGAGTACTAGATTAATACCTGCATGATTGCTTCATTATGCTGTTACCTCCTCTGAACTTTGTCGAAGTGAGTCTCTCTCTTTGCTTCTCCTGCAAGTAACAAAAGAAATATAAGGGCATCCAGGGATTTAATCAATACCAGTATGTCTAAAATTAAGCCACAACTCAATATAGATGGCCCTATAATATTAGAATCATCACCATCGAATAAATGTTCAGTGCCTCCACCAACCAACTTACTCTTTATATCGTTTGATGAGTGACTTAGGCCTTTGATAACCAGTAACTTCCTTATTCTGAGAACTTGGTCTCCTTCCCTGCCTAGATTCTGGTTTCCAGCGAGCATTGATGAGAGATTGACCCAACAAATCTGCAATTTCAGTTGCCATTTCCTCAGCTCTCTTCGCATATGGAAAAGTTTCCTCTTCAAACTGATGAGACAACCACATATACATGGAAAGAACTTGATGCTTTGTTTCAAGATCGAGAAGCTCTGAGTCGCTCCGAGCAGATTCCTTTGGCATGCCCATTGCAATCCCCACAGCGACCTTCTGACTATACAAAGAGGCAAACTTTAAAAGATGGTGCATAGCTTTTGGGTCTCTCAGATTGACAGGAGCAAAACAAAAGTTGAAACGATCTTCTAAAGATAATCCCTGGACCTTCTCCAACATATTTGCTACCTTCTTTATATGATCATGCCGACACAAGAAGTATGACCCATCAAGACGGCAGTTTTCACCAAACTTTTCAAGCAGCTTGGGAAAAGTAACATTTGGAAGTTGCCCAGCAAATAATTCAACCTGCTCAAAGACAGGAAAGAGACCCACCTTCTTTACTTCATCAAAAGGTTGTTTTAAACACTCAATCAGGTAATTCAGATCATCCAAATTCAGGGTGGTGGTGAGTCCATCTGGGTAGCGGCTTCCTCTCCTGCCAGCTCTTCCAGCAATCTGCTTCACCTGTGATGCTGGAACTGGAACAATTTTGTCACCATTGTATTTTGAGAGATTATAAAAAACTACTCTTCTAATATTGAGATTCAAACCCATCCCAACAGCATCACTTGCAACCAGCACATCAAATTCATTGTCTTGATCATTGAATAAGTTAGCTTGCTGCCTTCGAGTCTCCGGTGGTAAGGCACCATAAATAACACAACACCGATGCTTAGTGTGCTTCTCAATTGCTAATTTTACCTCAAAAATCTCTCTTCTTGAAAATGCAACCACACAGTCCCCAGATCGAACATTTTGAAGATCTCCCAACAGGGTTTTTGCTTCAACCACTAATGGTTTGAACCTGCCATAATGGTTTTCAAGCAATTCATCACCGGTTTCTGAACATATCTTTCTAACGATATTCAAGACGCTCGGATCTCCACATAAATGAATCTCATCAGCCTTCAAACCGAGCAGAGCTCTTGTCCATGCATAACCTCTGAACGGATCAGCCATCATCTGGATCTCATCAATGACAGCCACATCATACAATTCATTAGTTGAAACCATTTCGACAGTACAAGCAACATGGTTTGAGAATGGTACATTTTTCTTCTCTTGCCCTGTATGAAGACTGCAGTAAATCCCATGGGCATTCACCTTGTCAAAAACTTCCATTGCCAAAAGCCTGAGTGGACTGCAATAAACACCCTTCTTAGCCTCCATAAATCGTTGCAATGCATTATAAGTTTTACCACTATTTGTTGGACCACAATGATATATAATTTTTCGTTTCATTGCCCGTGCAAAAGGAAACCATGTGTGTGGCTTTGTAAGGTCTGCGAACTCAACCATAGCACGAAACCTCTTAATCTCATCAGGAAACTGTTCTATGCAATATTCAACGAAAATGGGAAAAAGGAACCTAACAGCAGCATCACATGGACCAAGCAAAACCAAGTACGAAGCAAGCTCAGATGAACATTTCTGATAGACAAAATTCGTAAACTTACGAGCAGCAGTAGGGAAAAATGACATGCCAATATAAATTGCAAGAGCTTGATTTGCAGCCCATCCTGAATTGGCAAAATAATTGAATATTTCTTGTAAGATCTGCCAATCAGACGGTTTCAGCTTATCATTCCTTTTATCACTTTGAAGCTCACGATATATATCTACAGGATCACGAAATTGCAAATCCTCTTTCCTTATATTTTTGTTGCTACCCATATCTCGGTCATCATTTTCCTCTTCGACAGCCATTGAATCAAGAACGATACTATCTTTAACACCACCAACTCTATCTTCAATTGCATTCTCATTAACACCTCCAAAACTAACATTTTCTAAAGAATCCACGTTACTATTCTCTTCTAATTCTACACCGCCACTATTTTCATCAACCCCATCTAGGGGTGATGAACAAAAATTCCTCCCATTAATGGGACTAGAAAAGGTAGAATTCGGGTTCTTTGAAGGCAACTGGGAATGAATTACTTCGACCAAACTCGTAGAGAACTGACGAAAAGGCACATCAAAAGGAGGACTAAATTGATGAGTTTCTAACACAAAATTGTTCAATTGTCTAAAAGATTGGAACTTTTGATTCGAGAGTGAAAACCTAGCCCTAGAAACGTCTCTTTTTGATGCACAAGCTCGAAATAGAAAAGCAAAAGGGCCTCGTGCCATTAGAAAAAACTAACTTTCAAACAGAGGCAAAAATCCAAGTAAATTCTATTTTTGTGCGTATGGAGGAATTTATGGAGCTTACCAAGAGAAAGGGAGAAAGAAGGGAGAGAAGAAGGAAAAAAAGAAACGGAGAGAAAATGGTGGACAGGGTTAAGCCACCATAAACCCTAAACCGTGGCCGGTTCTAGTAAAATTCGAAGTTGTGCAGAGGATCCGAATGAAACGCGGGTCAAGTTCAAGCAGTATTCTGATTCAATAAACCCGCTTGTCTGCACAAGGATAGACGACACGTCGATCTAAGTAAAAGATATTATCAGTTTACTCCGAAATCTCAAAACAAAACAAAAACTTTGTATTTACCGTGACGACTTATAACCAGCTAATAGGATGATAAAAATTCATTAAACATATGTGAACTTTGCAATGCCATGTGTCATACCAAATCAATTTTTTATTATTTGTTTTGCTCATGCAAACATGAAATTAATATAAAAAATAAATAAATTTTATTTAATGAAGTAATATTTTTGCCTTAAACAGTGTTAAAATACTTGAATAGTTATTTTTAATTTAATATATTTGAAAATATTATAATTGGAGACGGCAAGGTAAAATTAATAATTTAAAAAAGCAACTAAAATAAACAATTCCAAACACTAACTATTCAATCTATAATAGAAATTATGGCTCAAGCACTAAAAGCAAAAAAAAAGAAAATTTTAACTAAGGAAAACTTCCTAAGTAAGAAACAAATGTTAACATTTTCCTCACTAAGGAAAATTTTCCTTCTCATCTGCAGACTGCAGGCGACAGGGAATTTTTCTGTCGTTCACAAATTAGAATGGAAACTTTTCCCTCTCTTTCGCAGAAAATGATTAAAATCAGAGACTCTCTCATCAAGAACCAGTTAGATTTTAGCATATTAACGCAAACCCATTCACAGTCACTTCCCTTAAAGATCCCGATGTGCACAATTCTTTTCCTTTCGTACAGTTTATCTATTTTTTGACATATAACAAATTAACAGATATACAGAGGAATAATAGCAAATCCAGTTTCAAGAATTTTTCTCCTCCAGCGTGATAGGTAGCTCTAAACTCTCACCACCTCTTAGAATCTTCAACATTACTGTGTCTCCTACACTGTAATCATCCAACACCTTGTATAGCTCTGCTTTGTTTTTAACCTGAAGAAGGAGAAACATAAATATATCAGCCACAATATGAACCGTTCTTATAAGAGCATAGTAGTTAACTGGAGCATATTCCTCATCGAATAAGGGGAGGTATTGAAATATTGCGAGTCTAAACTCATCACATGTTCAAAACAGGTCTGAAAACAGCTTGCACCAGTAATGAATAATCATACAGCTTCAAGATATGAGAATAGACTGGACAAACAGGCAAAAGAGCAGTTCTAGTAACAGAGAGCTCACAGGTTTGTTATCCACAGCAACGATAATATCCCCAAGAACAATTTTTCCTGCAAAACCCCTTGTAGTAGGAAGTAAACCAGCCTTTGCTGGAAGACTATTCCCTGGAACCTATGGCACCATAAAGCAAATTTAAACAAGTAAATAAATAACCTGAAAGCAAAATTCTGCACGATGTTATGGAGAATAATATTTAGAAGGAGAAAAATTAGCAATCTTTAGATGTGTATGTAGACAACACAATACCTGCAGGATAAGAGCTCCATTTCGAACGTTGAGTTGATTTGCAATCAGATCAGGAGCAATCTCCACATTTAAACCAGCTCGAACAACCTAACAAAGATGAACCTCATTAATTAGGTACTTAAAGTGTTATCTTCACCCTTTATTGACAAAATCTTACAAAGAAACAAAAAACTACACTGCTCAAAATGTGAGAAAGTAAACTAACATTAATAATAGCAAAATAACTTACTTTACCAAACTTAATTAATTGAGGTACAATCTTGAGGACCGTCGAGGAAGGGATAGCAAATCCAACCCCAGCTGATGTCCCTGCAGAAAAAAGATAGAACCTTTAAGTTTCAAATGGAATAAAAATATCATTCTTTAATCGAGTGACATCATGAAAGCATGCATATGAAAAAGTGAAAACATGCATATAAATAATGAGAAAACCTTTTTGCAAAATTAATCAAAAAAGAATATCTACAGTATTTCAGATTAGATTATTTTTATACAAATAAAATGAAAATTTATCACAAGATTTACCTGTTTGAGTAAAAATTGCTGTATTAATTCCAATTAGATTTCCTTTAGAATCCAGTAAAGGACCCCCACTGCCACAACAAAAAGAAGCCATAAAAAAACAGCAGCAGCACAAAAGTTAAGAGGGATATTTATTTTCACCGATACATTGTACACTTTTTGCACACTTCCAGAATATCTAAAATAATGAAATCCAAACTAACAAAAAGTCTCAGGATATGATGGCTCATGTTAATATATAATTATATATAAACAGGTGTGTTTTGACTAAATTTTTTTCCATGTAGATCACTATTAAGTATTTCATGGTTACAAATTTATAATGCATATTTATTCAATTTCTTATAAATATAATCAATGCATTGCTTAGAGCATTTGCCTTGATATTGCTGAGAACTAACCTATTCCCTGGATTAATGGCTGCATCTGTTTGAATTCCACCACTAATTGTGACTCCAGTTTGACTAAAAATATCTCGGTTCAAGCCACTGATTACTCCAACAGTAAGGGTATGGTCAAATCCGAATGGATTACCAATTGCAAGACATTGTTGTCCCACTTTTAGAGAAGCAGATTGTCCCACCTTAATTGGCCTCAACAGGTCCTCTGGTGCTTCTACCTGGAATTTCAAAGATGTTCAGACCTACATTACAAAAAAATGCTGTACTCGAAAGTAGCTCTACAAAATGAAAACTGCATGTTCCGGCCATGGTGAGCATGATGAAATATTAATGATAATTATAGTTGAAAATTTAGTCAGTGATAGACTATTAAATGCTAGACAGAACTGCAAAGCAATCAACAAATGAATGCACACCAATATCACACAATAGAAGCCCCAGAAATCTACACTAGTCTGGTTATACCATGGACAGGACACTAAAGACTAGAAGTGGGTACACAATTATCTTGCATAGTTTAGCTAATTGACATGTCTGACGTATTCCTAGTCATAGATAGTATATCACAAAACAAAGGCAACAGATTATGGAAATTCTCAAAATTTGAGAGTAGAATTTTGAAAAATAGAAGAAAAAGCATTGGGAAAAGAAATACCTTCAAGACCGCAAGGTCCTTAGCACGGTCAGCACCAATCAATTTACCCTCGAAGTTCTTTTGTACCCTTTTGGAAAACCACAAAAATGAGAAAATTGCGTGCAACAAAAACTATAAAAGGTTTTCCTGTCTGTGAAAATGATGTTAACCAAGTAATGCAGTTCAGTTTACACAGAAAGTCAAAGGGCACCATAAATCTCACCCTTCGGATGCAAGAATATTAACTCGTGCAACAACTTGCCCAGGGCTTGGATTTCTTGAAAGGGCATTGCCTATCACTAGAAATTACAAAGAAAGAACAATGAGCTTTGCAATTCAGTCCATTCAATTTCTTAAAAGGAGTTACCAGCATCTAATCAAATCGAAATATTTTGTTGGCATCTACTGTATACCAAACGAGATTGCTTTTCATTCCCAAAAATGAAGCAACGAAAACAGAAGGAGAAAGAAACAAAGACCTCAATATGGTAAACCAAAATGAAAACGGGAAAAAAAAGAGACGTGGAAAACTTCTATATGCTTGCTCATGAAGAAACTACCTGCTGTGTTTTGACCAATAGTAAGGATTAGATAAAACACAGAATACATCAGAGAAAAGCAGAAATATTCCATAATATAATAGGAAAGAAAAAAGATTTAACTCAATTGAGTAGATCACCACAAATCACACTAACCACAACACCAGGATTCCTATTATCTTATTAGCTAATTTATTAGTAGAGAAGAATTTGGTTACATGAGCCGTATATAGTTCTTACCATGATAATTTGTGACAATATGTCCCTGTCCATTCCAAACTACTCCAGAGCCATTGCCTTCAGGAATCTGCAAATGAGAACATCAGGAATTGATTTACATATAAAACAACTATAAAAAACATCAGCCATGGTTTTTTTTTATGCTTAATCTGTCAAAATTTCATGACCTTGTCAAATTTCTAGATTTCTACAAAATTTTTCTTTTAATTCAGGCAAATCAACTGAGTAAAGAGACAACATTTGGGTGCAAAAATACCTCAACTACACCTGTTACATTTAGTTGCGGGCGCAATGTAACATCAAAAATGTTGACAACAGTGTATGTGTTCTTTTCAAATAGTTGAACAATTCTTTCCTGCCAAATAGGCTAATGGTATAAGCACCATACAAATATGAAAGTAACTAATGAAACACTTGCTATAAAAAAAATGAACTTGCTGATATTAGTTGAAAATGAACCTCAGTAGGGAAGAGCGCTCCAGAAGGAAAAACGGGTGGAGTTACTTCTTCAAGTGTCACGGATGGATCCCCTAGTGCTTGGGCTATTATCATTTATCAACAAGTTAATATTTATCACACGGGCAGCAAGAATTCGCTGATAAGTACAAATGCAACCACAAAACCAGCAAAAAGTTTATGACAAACTGACCAATATGATTTAATGGAAGACTAATTAAAATGTTGGACCAAAAAAGTGACACATTATTCGTTCAAGGCATGTGGAATAACATATGCTGTTGATTTTGTATTCAGTTGGAAACAAAGGACTGGACCAACTAAACATTTTATAAGCTCAAATGACAAAAAGCTCTCTATCAAGTGAAACGGGTACTAGATACATTAAGTACCGGCCAGCCATTATCTATTAGAGCCACTTCATTATCTCAATTCTTCTGAAGAACAAACTCAGTCAGCCACTAGTCGCCAGATGACCAGATCCCTCAAATGGAATCTGCCTAAATGATGTATCATTTAAAAATATCCTGAGATACATTTCCTTAAACTCTTGGCACTCATCATAGCTGCTATATACACTGCATTAACAAGTTGAGTTCACATTAAAAATTTTTTGTTCATTTATCCTTTTGTGGAATAACTTCATTGTTAATTTCAGTTGCCAAGAAATTGCAGGTAATTCTTTAAGTATATTTGAAACACCGACAAATTTCTCTCATTTAGTCCTAATATGCAGTAAGACATAGTGACAAACTTCCTGGAAGAAATTGTCATTAGAATGTCACAATTGGAATTACACAATTTAAGGCCTCAAGCAAATTTCAAGCTGAATTGTGCGGACCTGATAAGTACCTTGTAGGAAAATACCAAAGATACATGAACAGACTTGAGATCAACATTCGCCGTGTTGTCACAAGACAACTTTTGCGATCTTCACGCACAAACTCGGTACCATCTCTAACAGCCCTAAACAACCGAAGGTAAGAATTTGCAACAGTTAATATTATAAAAAATTGGCAGATCATAGAAGTTAGTGATGAATCTCCTGGTTATTGTACCAGTTCTTACTTATCAATCCCCAGAATTGTCGATCGTAACACCCAACTTATCCATGTTGATGCTCTAAAAAGTGAAGATTGAACTCATTACTTTTCAATAATACAAAGTTCCCACCAAGTCACTAACCAACTTCATCATATCAGTATCTTGATTCACTAGAATTAGACTAATTAAGACTGGCAGATGTCTTTCCTGTGCAATACAATTATAAAGAAACTTTATTTCTCATAATTCCAACTACCCTATATTCATATTGTCTCTAATTACCGAAAGCCAAGATAGAACTCAAAAGCTGGTTAGAGAAACAAACAAAAAAGAAGAGAAGAGAAAGCAATGGTGACCTGGAAATGGAGATGAAGTGGGAAGAAAAGGCATCACTATCGCAATCATCGGAACAAAAAGAGAGAGAAGACAACAGCTGCCGGCGGCCCAAGAAGAAGCGTCCTGGGACAATAATGATTCCATGGAGTGAAGATTTTCCTAAAGACCAAGAATTGCATGCTAACATTTGCATGTCGATTTCTTACGTATTAATACAATGAAAATGAACTTTAAAAAAAAAATCTTGAGAAATGCGTTTAACGGGAATGGGATTTAGAAGATGGATAAGGATTTTAAAGTAGAAATGCGAGGCAAGAAGATAAGGGTAAGCCAGCTACAAGAACGACAGTTAATGGATTATTTTCTTTCTTTCTTTCTTTCCTGGGTTGAAGCTTGTTAGACGTTCATTTGCCAAAATGGATTCCAGCAATGTAAGTAATTCATTGTTGGGCCAACAATAGCCCATATTTTGTATTTCTGCTTGGCAATAATATTCCGCCAGGGTCGATGTGACAGTGCACGGAACGCAGGAATCTCAACAAATTTCTGAAAATTCACCAAAATTTTTAATTTTTTGAAAAAAAAAAAGAATGGATATAAATTGAATTGTCTGGTTCTGGATCTCATCTCGAAAATAAATTTAGCATGGGAGAATTCTTGAATTGAAATAACGATTATTACTTCCATTTCCTTAGTTCTAATACTTTTGAATTCCATAAGAATTAAGCAAATGAGTAGAAGATTTCAATTCTAGAAAAAATAACGTTAATTAACTAAATTATTGTTTAAGGTAAAATTAAAATAAAATAATTAAAACTTTCTTAATTTTCTTAAAGTGAGTGCAAAAATCATAAAAATTCGAAGAAAAAAATTATAACCCATTACCAATTTTCACACTTGCAATTACATCCATTAAAATATTAATATGATTTATACTTCCTCCGTCCACAATATGATATTGGCATGTAATTTTGCAAACTAGGCCCCGTGAAATATGTAACCCATTATCCATTCTTAATTATTTGCAATTACATCCATTATTTTATATTTTCATTATTATCCCAAAGATTGTAACATCTTGGAAGCAGATGTATTTAATATAAAAATATTTATAAAACTATAACAAAACTAAGGGTTATTTATAAAAATATTTGTTGTATTTAATATAAATAAAAGTAACACCGAAAAAATTATCGTTTATTTCTCTTTAAAATATTTAAAATGATTTATATTTTTGCGATTCAAAAACGACTTGGGACAAAAAAAGTATTCGTTAAATGTGATTTTGTCATGTAATTTTTGTTTATATGCAAGATTGGTATAAAATATAAAGCTTGATTTTGTTTTTGTGTTGTCCTTAGCTCTTTGCTTCTAAGCTTTAAACTCTAATTGGAATCTTTAACTTCACAATCAAAGAATGTCAACTAAAAACAAATTCCCATTCCAATTAATTGGATTAATTTGGTTATAAATGTAAAAAAAAAAAAAAAAACAAAATTAGTAGCTTTTGTTGAAAAAGAAATATCACAATTAGAAATTAAGAGGATATTGGAGTGACCCATAAGAGTATTTATATCCTTTAAGATGGTTACATTGAATGCTGTAGTAGCCATCCATTGGGTCTTACCAAAATAGTGATAAGGTTTGAATAGTAACTTATCAAGTAGGGAAATATGTTTTATGTTCAAATTATATAATAATTAAAAGTCATATATTTATATTGAATGGAAGTTGCTTTCAAAGAGATTACCTCTTTAACATATAGACACAATATATCATATTAAAAAAAAAAGGAAATTAAAATTAAAATTAAAAAAAATGGCCTAATTAATTAATTTATGATTAAATTTATTAATTGTGATTGCGATGCCTAATTTATTAAGAGAAGTTGGTATTTGTTGACCTCTACCTTGACAACATGATTTCCATTTGAGAGATGCTACTACGAGTAGTTGGATATTTTGAATAGTTAACTTATTATGCAAACTAAGTTAGTTAATAATCTCCCAACAGATAGAGAGAAATAAAATAACACTAATAATAATATATTTAAGAAGAGGTCGAGATAATTTTTTCTTTTTTTAATTATGAAATTCAGACAACTCTTTCTTTCTTTATCATTTCGAAAGTAAAATACAAAGACAGTGAAATTTGATTTTGAGCAGGTTTAAGAAGATCGTTTCAAAAGTAGCCGGCCACTGCATGGGGTTTATAACTTTGATGTGGGTTTTCAATTTTAGGAGGCTTCAAAAAGCTGTGGTTAGAAGAATTCAATCTGAAATGCAAAACCCTAGATTTAAAATGTAAAAAATCAAGGTTATATTTTGGGAATATCACTAAATTTGGACTTCCCATTTTGCATTTGACCACATGATGTTCACATATTTATTAATGATACTTGCCTTCCTTATAGCAGACATGGTTAGCAAGCTTAAGCAATGGCTAACTCTTAGTTTAGCAGTGGAATGACAATGTTATCCGTGACAAATTCTAGCAAATTCGAAGTCAACAAGGACAATAATGTCTAATTATACAACATATAATGGAAACTAGGAAATTTCTTTTCAATATGAATTACTAAGATGCAAGCCTCAACTAGAAAATTAATATGAATATTGTCTTAGTGCATATTTGTTATCAATATCAATATCAAGATGTGGCATCTCGAAATGGAAAATTTTGAAAATGAAGAATGCATATTTCAATGTTCATGAAATCAAAGCAATTGGAGCTATGGCTTCTGTTATGATCTGAATGGCAAGTAACAGAAGCATAGTATATTGGAATAGATTAATTCTATGGATGAAAGTGCCACAGTTTTATAATTTATTTATTTCTGTTCCATTCAGCCATAAGATTTATATGCAGATAAAAAGATAACTGAAAATCACTTTTTGTTTCGAGATAGTTTCCAGTATGCAAGACAAATTTATATTTGGATCACGTGCTCATATGAAGCAAAGAGAATGGAATAGAAGCTGAAAGAGAATGGAATAGAAGGAAACCAAAATTTATATTTTTCTCAGGAGAATCTCATAGGTTCAATAATATAAATGTTCAATGTAATTCAACCTTTTCTGTATTGTTGGGGGTTGGTCCAGACAGCTTCCCCATATAATAATTAACTAGTCTACAAAAAACAATTCAAGAATAAGCCAATTTTATTTTTTAATTATTATTATTATTATTATTATTACTATTGGCATGACATTGAAGCTTGGTTTGTCATCTTGTCTTTGATTTGTTTTGGCCATAAAAGCAAGAGTTTCCTTTTCCATAAGAATTTAAACTAATTAGACAAAAAAAAAGGTGTGAAAACAATTTGATTCACAAATCCCAAAATACTGCTAATTTTGCAGTCTCTTCAGATCCTTAAATGGGATATAAACACAACTCAATATAAAAGTTCAAGAAAGCAAAAAATAGAAAACTCAAAACTACTATTCCCTTGGTAGTTTAGCTTGGCTTAAATTTTCTCACCAAGAAAATCTTGATTTTCTCATAAACACACTCTCCATTGCAGTTACCCTAAAATGGCGGCCTAAGCTTCGGGGGCAGCCTCCTTATCAGGAAGCATATATTTAGGTCTGCATTAACTGAACTGTACTATGCACTAATTCTCTCATTCAATTTCACTTTGAAAATTTCTATCACCCTCTTCAACTCTCTCTATACTTATAAGACTCAAACACACTTAGTAACTGGAGAGATTGAACAGGGGATCATGGAAGAGAAGAGTACTGATATTGATAAGATTGATGATGTTATGTTGCCTGGATTTCGGTTTCATCCAACTGATGAAGAACTTGTTGGTTTTTACCTTAAAAGAAAGATTCAGCAACGATCTTTGCCTATTGAGTTGATTAAGCAAGTTGATATCTACAAATATGATCCCTGGGATCTTCCAAGTAAGATTATTTCTCTTTTACTTAACGTTTCTTTCTAAGTACCTTACCATTATCTCATTCTTTCTTCGTTCTGCAAGTAGAGCTGGCGACTACAGGGGAAAAAGAGTGGTATTTCTACTGTCCTAGAGACAGAAAATACAGAAATAGTGCTAGGCCTAATAGAGTCACTGGAGCTGGGTTTTGGAAGGCGACTGGAACCGACCGTCCTATTTACTCTTCTGATGGGACTAAATGCATAGGTTTAAAGAAGTCCTTAGTGTTCTATAGAGGTAGAGCGGCTAAAGGGATAAAAACTGACTGGATGATGCATGAGTTTCGCTTACCTTCTCTTTCAGAACCATTGCCACCAAAGAAGCTCCTAGACAAAAGCCTTCCTCCAAATGTATTGATTCTGCAATATTTACTACATCTTCCTTAATTAGGATCTAATTAGGTTTTAAACTTTATCTGTATTTACTAATATCATCAGTTTCATTTTCACTTTGGCTACAGGATGCATGGGCTATTTGCAGAATATTCAAGAAAACTAATTCTATGGCACAAAGAGCTCTTAATCATTCTTGGATGTCTCAAATACCAGACGCTACAGCATCTAATATACTCAACCAAGGAGTACAACACTGCACACAATTCAGTCCAGAGAACATTTCTTGCACAACCGAAATCGCTTCAGTTTTCCCAATATGTTCTAATAGTGACTTACAGCAAGCATCCTCTGCGAGCTTTTGTGCTTTAGATTTATCCTCTTACAACAAACCGATGACTCCTACTTCAGTTGACAAGCCATCTCTATTTCCTCTTACAAATGAAGACCTTCATAGCAATTTTATGTTTTCACCACTTGAAATTTCGGGTCATACCAAATGTACAGTTGATGCCTCTTCTTCTTCTATGCTATTGAACCCTGCACTAATTGGTGATGTAAGTAAAGTTTCTGAAAGTATAAACTTTGAAGGGTCACATAATCAGCAGTTTAATGGATTCTCAATCAGTTTATCTCAAGATACGCAAGCTAATATGGGTGCAGAAGTAGATGAAGCAAATTTGAGGAAAAATCCTAATGGAATTTATGATAACAACCACTGGGGAACAATCAGATCGATTGGATTTCCCTTCAGTTTGCCATCAAATTTGCCATGGGATTCACCACCTTGTCCTAGTGAGATGTCTTCTACTTATTCTACAAACAAATGCTACAATTAAATCCTACTAATCAAAGAGGATATGGGATTTAATTATAGCATTTTATATATTTATATACTGCCTTGGGTGTTCAGTTGGAGCCTGATAGAGTCCAAAATGTACTATGTTTGCTATGTTACTGTACAGTTTTTATACATTCCAATTATACAGACTGGTCTAAATATTTCCCTTTATTTATTAACTTTTCTTGAGCGTTTTCTTTCTTTCTTTCTTTCTTTCTTTCTTTCTTTTTTTTTTTTTTCTTACTTCACTTATTGAACAAATTAGTTTGTCTAAGTGCTAATAACTAATAAGCCTTTATGGACATCAACCAAATGGAATTGGTAAATTTCTAAAATAGAAATCAAATCACAGATGAATCCCTAATTATTTAGATTCAGTGCTATATAGAACAATCGGTAGCAATGTATAAGTAACCGAAGAGCAAATACAAACAAGTAAACAGAGAAAGCAACCAAGGAATACAAAAAAAAAAAAAAAAAAAAAAGAAAGAACATCAATTGCACAGAGCAAGCAAGTATTAAAAGTTGAAAATAGAAATAAAATTTACCATTTGATGGAAGAAAAGTTTCCATCAAGAATTCTGCAAGGCAGTACCTTTGCAGTAAGATGTGTTATTTCTAATTTTACGCGCTGCTTATTCTTGTTGATACAGTTTTTTGGTCTTGTATGAATTATACCTTGCAACTTGTCATGCCAAATTAATCGAAGGAAATGTTCCAATGGCGGGGTGAACTTTTCCCTCTTTTTAATTTGATGCCTCCTGTGAAGGCGATGTGATGTCCTTTTTCCACAGCTAAGGATTATCATACCAAATACGCACAAGAGTTTCTAATGGCTGATTCCATTTCACCGTAACTGCACGAAACATTAATGGCTCGGACAGAAGATATTACCGGTAAAAGTACAATGACGAAAACATCAACAGGAACGCAAATTCAGCTGGGAATTTTGCCAAACAGAGATAGCATTAACCATTGAAGGGATTCCACCTTACCAGAGTATTTGCAGTAGGATTCAATAACAATGGTTTGTTGCAAAATTGTTACTATAAAATCGATATTGGATTTGGTCCGAATGCGTTCAATTAAAAACTAATATTGTAAATCAATCATTCAATTTTACATTTGAACGACGGAATCACTTTAGGCTACTTTACCTTAACTGTTTTTAAGGTACAGACTAAACCTCACCAACCGTCAAGTGAAGAAGGCTAAAGAAAGACTGTCAATCAACGTTCTTGCCCAATTTCGAACTTTAGATGGCAGAATCTAATTACTTACTAATTCAGTTGTAATATCTCAAGCAGGATAGTAAACAGCCAAAAGCAAAAATTATCACATAAAACAGCTAACTAATAAAAATTTTCTTCTCAAAATGAATCCAAAAGAAAGTAGCCAAACAATCAGGTATCAAACAAGCTGAAAAGACAATCTCCAAATTCAAATTCCAAATCTCGATGTCATTAATGGCCCAAAATTTCTCTCTAGCATATCTTCTAACTCACAATTCCTTGCTTTATCATTCAATAAGTTTAGCTCCTTGAGGCTTGCTTCTCCTTTGCCTTCTGAATCTTCAAAACCTTCTTCACAATCTTTTGCTCTTCAACCAAAAAGGCTCGGATGATCCTACAGACATAGGAAAACAGCTTAATCCATCAATATCCCTAAAAAGTAAGAAAACAACGATCAATAATTATTGAGTCAGGGTTAATCTACCTCTCCCTGACAGCACCCCCTGATAATACACCACCATAGGGACGATTGACAGTGCGTCGGTTCCTGGACAATCTAGATCTCTTGTATTCAGCAGGTCTCAAGTGAGGAATCTGAAAATAAATCCACATTCAACACCATCTATTTAGGGCTCCAGCAGGATCTTATCAAGAGTTTATAACTCATTAATTCGGCATTATTAATCAACTCAAATAGCAACAAGGCATAAAAACTCATCAAACAAACATAAAAATTGATTGACAAAATATGCAAGAGAAGCTAGCATTGTTTATATGAGCCAATAAAAATTCAACACTCTACGGGAACATTGCTAAATCACGTGTAAAAGCAACATTTAACACTTTTGAATTCAAATTCAACACTTCTGTAAGAAATCCGACATAAAAGCTCAGAATTTTTGGAAATTTAGAATTTTACACTATCATTCTGCAACTCTGTTGAGTTTCCAGGAAGAAACTCATTCCTAATCCTATTTTCCACAAAGCAACTCTCATGCAATGAAGTTATCATATATTATCAAGTGCCCCAATGAGCACATTAGGCAAAAGCAGCTCAACTGCTCAAGCATATTTCCAAGATAAACAAAACGTCCCCTAACATAGATTAAC
Organism: Jatropha podagrica; assembly: GCA_947857235.1. NCBI lineage: Eukaryota > Viridiplantae > Streptophyta > Magnoliopsida > Malpighiales > Euphorbiaceae > Jatropha > Jatropha podagrica. The sequence goes on from CANUEP010163251.1 coordinate 51,093, forward strand.
TTTTGTTCATTAAGATTGAATAAAGAAAGGTTTGGATTGTTCAATTTTTTCAACCATGTCATCCAAAATCCGTTTATAGAAATCACTATATGCACATAACATAACAGTGTTGAACATGATGTGCCTCCAACAGTTCAAAACTAAAATGATAATTGCACATATCTAAAAAGTTATTTCTTTATCTTTAGGTATACTTAACTATCTTTATCTTCAATGGTCCAACTTTCTTTTAGAAATTGGGACACAAAAGAAAACCATAAAGTTGCACTTTTTGAATACCAACAACAGATTAAAACAAATGGTTTAACAGTTGATTAGAATATTTGTCCTACTCTATCAATACTTAAAAAACTAAACAAATTAACAAATGGTTAGCAAAGTATAGCTCAAATCCCTGCTAAAGTCATAAAGTTCAATTTCATATTAGCTGGAAATCCAACTATCTATGGTCCAAAATGATATGCTATACATGAAGCAACACCATGAAAGTCCAAATGAAGCCTCCACAAGGAGGGATATATCACAGTGTACGTCTTCTATATTGACAAAGTCACATAAATAAGTACAACTAATAAAACTATCCTGTCATACAGATCAATCAACAAAAAGCCTACAAAACAAAATAGTAATGAAATTCAAGCATGAAAGCTTAAATTAGATGATCAGAATACATACCCCTTGAATTCTCTTGCCAGTAACGGGACATTTAGGTCCACTTGCTCTCTTTTTGGTGGTCTGGTAAACCAATTTTCCACCTTCATTTCAAAGAAATCCATTAACACAGTCATTTGCATTCTATAACAAACAAATTTCAACAAATTCATATTAAAATGGAAACATACCAGGGGTCTTGACGACGCGGTGCTGGTTAGATTTGGTGGCGTAGCTGTGCCTTGTCCGGTAAGTGAGCCGCTGAACCATTTTTACCCTTCTTTGAGCTTTTTCTCAGTCTCTAGGCTGAGTATGCGCACAATTGCGAGAAAGATGGAGACCGAGACCAAAAGACTAGCGAATGGATGGAAAGTTTATAAATATGGTTTTGTGTATATAAAACCCTAGATCTGACGGATGATATTGTGAGCTTTGTTTGATTTACGGTTAGGATTACATGGAACGTGTTTCCTGTGGTGAAGTTTCCTAATTTGCAAAATAGGCGGCAAATTTTACTGTATTTATAAATTGAAGAAAATAGCTTTTCAGTTTTCGCTATGCAGTCCAATTTAGAAAGCGTAATTCATCCCACACTTTTTATTTCCGTCCCAAACTTCGTAGCTGAGTACTACGTGAATCCGATCAAACCTATATAATTTTATTATATAAATCAATAAATTACTAAATAATATTTTTTATAATTTAATTAATAATTTATGTAAATATAAAATTTGTATTTCTATAAAGTATTTAATAAAATATTTTATAATATAATTAATCGCATTTAGTGATTAATTAATTTAAATGAATTTCGGTACAAATACCCAATATATAAATTCATACTCCTTATCCGAAATATCCATCCACAGCTCAATTCAACTTGGTTATTTCCAGAACAATATGTAAATCTATTTATTAATTAAAAGTCGAATAAAAATGAATTTAACCTTAATTAAAAACTAATTATATAAAAAATTGAAATATTAAATTTGTTTTGTGAATCACTTGAACTGTGTCATTCAAATTGCTCAAGTTTGACGAGACTTGAGTAACTCAGAATATTTATAATGTGATCCTGTTGTTGTATTATCCATTATATATTTGCCAAAAGAAGTATAGTATCAGTTATAACAACGGATTCTTTAACTACAGCCTAAAAATTTTTCTAAAAATCCTCCTCTGTATGTATAATCAAGAACTAAAGTATGGAAGACCATTTACAATGGTAGATAGCTGAGATATATACACCGTCAGCAAGGAAAAAGCAAAAATGAAGGCTCCACATGTATCTTCCTGGTAACAAAATTAATCTTGTTCAATTTGTTGCGACACCACAGTAGCTGATCTGTCGTAATTTTCGACATGTTGAGCACTCTTGACACTAACTTCATATCCACTTGAGAGAAGAAGTAGAGAACTTGATCTGAACTGCTCTCTTCTTGATTACGTTTTTGGAACTTCTTCAATATGCAGTTTCCACTCCTCAATATGTCTTTAAGCTTCTTCTCCTTCTGCATCCATTCCAACATTAAAAAAAAAAAAAAAAAGCATTTTCAATATGCGAACAGACTCTTAAACTAATTACCTTTTGCAGACTTGTTCTAACTTCTGTCAAAAGCTCTAGTTCTATAGGGTCCTGGGGTTCGATTTGAGTTCCCTTTCGACCTTTCAGAATTACGTTATGTGCATCTTTATCAGCTCGAATGAATCTCCAGAATATTCTTATTGATTCTTCCATGATCTCTACTAGTTTATCACTTGTAATTGCATCATCATCGTCCTTCTCTTTTCTTCTTGCCCTCCTATCCTTTATACTGTCCTCTGCAGAAAAAATTAACCTTTTTCTGTTAGTCAATGCCTCACTTGATTTTTGCTGCAAAATCAAGATTTGTATGCAAGGCCCCAGTTTGCTCAAAGGGTAATTCTCGGAACCATTAGATAGTATGTCATTATCTATTTATGAGAGTTTTACCTCTTATTACTGGAACCTGAAGGAGATTACGCAAAACGCAGCGATTCTTGACATAATTTTGTACTCTTGGACCTTCAAAAGGTTCATTTTCTATAAATCTCTGCATAAGCACTTGAAACTGTTGAAATTCATCAGCAACTTCACTGTATCGACGCATCCCATACGGATCAGAATCCCATATCTCTAATGCCTTGTCATATTGCCAATGAAGGATTTCCCATGAAAGGCACATTTGACCAACATAAACCATTTCCAAATCACTATGCAATTCTCTAACGAAGGTCATCATTGGATCAGAAGTAGACTTTTTTCGCTTGCCTATCATGAATTTCTGTGAAAAAAGTGATGCCAATGCTGGAGCTGAAGCTTTATGGCTCGAAAATGATTTAAGCGGGTCCTTTGATTGAAGAAAGCCTGTAGATTTCCATTAAACACAAGGATAAGGCATTTCATATAAAATTTTAAACTGTGATGAAATAAATGAAAAATTAACATTTAACCATAGCTCAAAAGTCATTCCACTCAGTATTAAAATAAGTTTAATCACAAAAAAAGGAAATGCGTAGGGTATTAAAATCAGTGGAAATTTTGTATATTTTAGTTGCAGAAGAGAATTGAAATTTAGGTAAAACCATTCCATAATAAGATAATAGGTTAAAGGAAATGTCGTATCAGACATTAAATATAATCTAGCTAACCGCAACTTCCACTAAATATAAAAATTTGGATTTATGCACTAGTTAGTTTCTCTCTTTTAGCTTTGATGGATATAAAAATAATCCAAGTAGCTTTAGATGGAAAAAGCATGCATGACCAGTAAAGCACTCTTGAAAGAGAAAAAAAAAAAAAGAATGGACATGTGAGTGGTAAGAAATTTAAAAGAAAAAAGAAAAAAGTTGGGTAACATGGTAGAAAATGTAAGTTTCCATCCACCTTCTACCTTTTGTGTAATTATTACTCTAAATGCAAGTTCATGCTTTTGTTTAACCAAACTAAACTAGATTTAGTGGGACATTACGCATAACTTCCAAAAGACTACAGAAGGTAGGTTGTTCGTTCTAAGATGCATATTCATTACGAGCATTTTTATCAGAAGTGCTTTTTGTTCATTTTTATCCAAAAAAAATAATAAAATAAATCAGCAATAAGTTCAAAAATTGATCAAGGATTAGTGAAAAAGGAACATACCCATTGCATACATTTTCTGGTAATTCAAGATATCGAATTTTCGCATCCGTTCCCTATAGCTCTTATAGAATTTGTGAAGCTCACCCATTCTATCTTCATGTTGAAACTTCTCATCAATCTTCCATGGCTTTAAATCCTCCATTATTTTTGGTGACTCGTCTTCTTCTAAGATAGTTGGCAGGCCAGTAGCTCTTACCTTTTTAAGCTCCATCTTCAGTTGCTCAATCAATTCCTGATGTTCCCATAAAATTTCCAATCCATTTGAGTCCTCAGAATTATCTGAACTATCTTTAGATTCTTCCTTGTCGTTGCAATCAAGTTCTTCTTCTTGAATAACCCTTTTACCAAATTCTTGGCTATCGAAATTTTGCACATCAGACCCCGGTTCTAAATTTTTAAGCTCTTCTAATATATCACTGTCTTCGTCTTCGAAATCATCTGGCTCGTACCCTCCACTTAAATTCTGCAAATTCATATCTTCTTCTTCCCCAGTTAATTCTGATTTCTCCCCTTCAATGTCTCCCATAAAACTAAAATCAAAATCTAATGCTTCTTCAAAATCTTTTTCTGATAAAAAGCTATCACTAGTTGAAGCTACAAAGCGACTTATAACTTCATTGCTTGAAGTAATAGAATCAGAGTCAGAATCATAATCAGAAACTGCAGCAATGAAGTCCTTTTCTGATAGAAACTGAACATGAGCTGATATTTCCTTTTTTGGAATAGACCCTTCAATGCATTTTTCTGGTTCAAGCTTCTCTGATTCCTTTGCTTCACATGCACTATTTGTGGAATTCTGTTTCATCTCTCTCTCATTCATTTTCTCTGTATTGGCAATAGAAACCTCATTAGAATCAGCATATAATCCTTTCACTTTAAAGCTTAAAAATTCTGGCTTCTCCAAGTAGAGACTAGAATCTTTCACGGATAAGACCTCATACTTGTTGGCGGTGGTGCTTGTAGAGGATACAAAATCTGAGACAATCGGCTCATAATTCTCTTTGTAAGTCTGAAATTGAAATTTGAAAAAGAATTTTTGTGTTTCTTCTTCTTCAAATTCATCATTTTTTTTTGTATCATTCAGTTCTGTGCCATCAATTTCTGGTTCTTTAGCTTCAACGATATATTGCTCCATACAATTGGAATCGGGTTCTGTTTCTTTCATGTCAAATTCCTGTTCTGTGCAATTTGAATTATTTGGCTGAGGGAGGTAATTCTCTTTAACCCTGAAAATAAATATAAATAATTGAAATTAGTATTGAAAAGATTATAAAATAAATCTTTAAAAGGGGCAAAAGAAAAACTGAATACCTGAAAAGGTTCCTATTGATAAGACCAAACAGAGCAAGGAACAGAGCAGAAACAGAGACCCAAAAAAAGGCAGCAAAAAGGAACAATTTTTGAGGAAGAAACCCATTGACGGAGCCCATATTCACCAATCTGAAATGGGTATTGAGAAAAAAACTCTTTTAGGTACCCATCAATTTAACCCATCAACTTCCTTTTTTCAAATTGAAGCAAAAACAGAGAAGTCATAGAAACTTTGAATATCTAGTTTGAAATCTACGAACAACAATAGACCTTTCACCAGTATTTAACATAAAAAAAAGAAAGAATGTCAAAATCAGAGCATATATATATGCATGGAAATCTGATTCAGAGAAGTGGAAATCTGACCTAAAAATGGAACATTAAACACTAGAGATATAGTTAGGCAAGAGTTAAGGAAAGAAAAGAACATGTCAGCGACTGGGAGAGAGAAGAGATTTTTGAGCTTGCTTAGAGCCTCGGAATTCTCGAAACCGTTATGTAATTTGGATTTTGAGAAAGATTTTCTCTAGTTGAAGGGTCTGTTCTGTTCTGTTCTGTTCTGTTCTGTTCAGTCTTGTCTTGTGTTCTACAACGGGAAAAGGCGGTTTGAGAATTAAGCCTGTCGAATTCTTGAAATTTGATAGTTTTAATTAATGGAGTAGAGAATTAACGCGGTTTGAGATCATTGGTTGAAAGGAAAATTTTCAACTCGGTACGGATATGGAATGAGGAAAAGAAAATATTCCAAAGTTAATGAAAACGCAACTTTCCTTATGAGATGCAACGAGTCGTGGGAATTTGCTTAACAGGGTTTTAGAACTTATGCCAAATGGGAAATTCACACACCAAAAAGCAAAGAGGAAGGAACAAGGGTTGGGTATTGCATTTTAATGTTTTTAGCTACAATGGGGCTTCCAGTATTTTCATTCCAAACTCAAAAATAACGATAATTGAAGAGTTTAAAAAAATCGAAACGATAGTTAGTGATTAGAGCAGCTGAGGGATTGAGGATTCCATAAGACAGTGAGTTTTGAGGCCCTCAAAATCGTGAGTTTCATGCCCTCTCAGTGTAATATTAAAAGAGAGATTTTGAGTAATATGTTTGAAATTTTCAAAACAATAGAAAAGCCAAAAATCTTCGAATATTATGCAGCATATGATGAAATAAAATTCAGGTTTTTTGAACAAATCATTCTGTAAGCCGGCTTTTGTTTTCTAGTAGATAGACGACATTGGCTGTAAAGCTACAATGTCAAAGAAATGTATTAAAAATCAAAGAGAGACAATGTCACTCTCAAATGGAATTTTTGAGAGAAAAGTTTTATCCCAATTCCATTAACGACAGCGTTTTAAAATAAAGGAGACATTATTTATTTTGTCCAGTTTAGAATTATACAAATATTTATTTTCATACCTATATAAAAACAAGAACCATGACTTCGATACCTATGTAAAACAAGCATCACCTTATTTTCATATTGACACAACCCACACGATGATAGAACTAATACAAATTGGACTACGTAAGAGCCGTTTTCTTGAACCGTGTAGGCTTGGACGCGTAAACAGTTGGAAGTGTTTCTGAATAAGTCTTGTGTTCTAACCTGATGATCATCCTTTAAGCTTCATTGCCTATGAGCTATCAACACTTTCTTGTTATGTTTCTCAGTAGTAGAACCCACCAACCCACTATACGTGACATTTTGTAGATTGAAGAATAGAAACGAAATCTATGAAACACTGATATCTATATATGAAATAAAAAATTTGTGACGTGACCCACTAACCCACTGAATGTGACTTTTTTTTATACAAAAACTTGTGAACAACAAATTAAGATATGGATATAGATTTGTAACAAAATATTGATATGATAATTTTATAATTAGACATTTTACAATCGATCTTGATATTTCTGTAATTCCTAAATTTTGGGAATCAAATGGAGGAATAAATCAAGAAAAGTACAAGTTTTGAAGCTGCAAATGCAATTACTATTACTATAATAATTCATTTTAATCTAGTACTTTAAATTTTATTAATTTAAATTTTTAATTAACAAAGTGTGAACATGAATATTCATTCTCAGAAAAATTATATTTTAAGAAATCATGGTTAAAAAAGATTTATTTTATTTACAAGTCATTGGTTATTAAAACTTAAAATAGAAAATATAAAAAATATTATCATGTGAATAAGCAAAACATAATATTGTAATAAAAATTAAAAAAATTAATTTTTAAAAAGATTGCTTGATAATGCAATACACGGAGTTTGAGCCGCATTGAACAAATTCACACTATGGGCTTTGATGCCAGTCATGTGAAGGATTTTTACGAATACTTCGGCCAGGCCCATAACCATAATAAATTGTTCCTTTACTTAATTTTTTTTAATTTATTAAAGGTTTTTACGAGTTATTCTTTTTTTTTTTCAGAATATAAAATAAAATATTATTATTATTATGGGTGAAAACAAACTTTGGCCACGTACTTTAGGATTTTTATAAAATCAAACTGAATTAGAAAAAAAAATTTTTAATTTGTTTTTGTTAATACTGAAATCAAATTTAGTTAAATGGGAATTTATTTTGATTTAACGGAAAACTCTCAACCCTATAAATCAACTTATTAACGTTCTCATTTTTTATAATGCTACTTCAGATATATAATTTTAACCAATTAGATATTATAAAGTCTAGAAAGACTAAATCACATTGGAAAAATTAAATTACAATAATTAAACTTCTAAGATTATTATGGAACTTTTATTATATATTTTTATAAAATTTAAAGTATTAATTAATTTTCTTAATTCATGAACCATAGCAAAAAGGACATATGCGAACAGAGAGTGTTTTTTTTTTCTAAAATATTATTATTATTTTTAAAATATAAATTTCAAACTGAATATATATAAATATGTACTCTTTTTATTTGCATAGTTCGATAAAATATGCATATTAAAAATTTAATCAAGTCAAATTATTTTGCCCCTTTTAATTTTTAATTCATTAAAATATTAATAAAAATTCTTCATCTAATAAATAATTTTAAAAATTATCATAAAAAAATAATTATTTAAATATTTAAATTTAAAAATTTTATAAATATTTTGATACATTCCAAAAAGAGATGGAGTATATATATTCCAAGTTCACCATTTCATGTAAGCCTTTTCCAAATGGTCTAAAAATTGGTAAATTGACTAATTATGTTAAAGTCAGCTGACAAGGATAGAGAAGAAGGAACACGTGCACGACCTACAACAAAAGTTAGCTGAGCTGTGTTTCACGTCAACTCTTAAGATTTGTTCTCCTATTGATCAATGGCAATAGTATCCAATTAAATTTACCAACAAGTCCACGTGGATGCTTAATAGGGCAAATTACAAATTAAAGTTAATGGACTCTGAACAGAATTATGTTGAACTAAAATTTACTAGTTGATTGAAAATATATTTAAACTCAAACGAGATATAAACTCAGTATTATCGAGGTTAGATAATAATCCTATACTGCTATCAATTGTCCTTTTAGCCTATCATTTTCAGTTTACTCGGATGATAAACATGTTTTTCAACTGTCAAAGCTCATAAAGAAGGCAGCTTCCTTTTTCTCTCTTTGCACAGTGAGATTGTTATATCGTATGACAAATAACAAGTACTACAATATTTTTCACAGTTTGAAAAATATAAAATAAAAATTTATTAAAAAAAGGATTGAACATAAAATAACATCATATGATTATTTAAATAAATTGAAATTACTTAAAATTATAATAAAAAGATTAATGTCGGTCCACTATTATTATGATGGCCACGTCAATAAATAATTACACGTATATATATATATATATGTACGTGTTCTCTCACAATTTATCAGTATTGATTTAAAATGCATAGTAATATATAGACTTATAGTACCTTAAAAATTGCACATCATTGTCACAAGACAATCCAAACATTTATATCATTTCATTAATTAATTCTGTTCCTTATATTGTATTTCAGAACTATATATCTATCGATATAAGTAATTTCATGCATGAATGACACCAGATGCATGGAATAGTATCCACGAACACGATATATTTTCTTCTGCACATTAAAATCTTTTTTAAAAAACTCGATCAACATTGTTAAACAATAATTATAATCTTAACACATTGATTTTTGTTTTTTTTTTGAGGGTTTAACAAAGAGGGAAATCGGAGATCTAACCGTAGATTTTCTGTTCTTTTCTTTTTTTAGCTAACTAAGCCGAATAACGTTGTCATCATTCATCATACACATCAATGAAGTTTCAGACTGGAACAGAAAAGAAATTAAAATTCTGAATGAGAGAAAAAGAAAAAAAAAATTCTAACACTTGTAATTTATCATGTTCAGATGTATCTATCACCATTTATGTGTCTACAAGGAATCACTCTGGTCAAGACAACCTACGTGTATTTACAGAAGTCTCTCTCACAAAAGAATTAATTTCTTTCATCAGAGAAGACTTTCAGTAATAGTCAACGGTAGAGAAGCTATAGAGAGTGGCTTGTTTCCTTTTTGGCAGAGTAGGTCAGCTCAAAAGCCACCACCACCACCACCGGCCACCTCTTTATTTTTGCTTTCTTGAAATGCATATAGGGTTCCAAGAAATAAATTAAAGGCTAATAAATTTTGGGTTTTTCTCTTTTTCTTTTGGGCTGATTTCTTTTCTTGTGCATACCACATAACATTGAATGCCCCGCGATTTTGTGAGGCAGAAGAAGTATTGCACAGCTGACTTTGGCTTGCCCTCTGAGTAAATGCATTTGCTGTCATCTTTTGACTCTTTTTTTTTTTTTTTTTTGTACCCTTTTATTGCTTTCCTTTAATTATACAGCTCCTTCTCTCTCATAAGCTTCTTTTTTCTATATATGCAGACCAAGGCAGCAACCACTCTCTATATGATTGCCTATTCTTTGAAAAAAGATAACCCGCTTTTAGAGAGAAGAAAGACTCAAATTTTCAAAGCCTTTGAAAGAAAGAAAAGGCAAGGTAGTGAGAGTATATTATGGGTAGACCTCCTTGCTGTGATAAGAGTGGAGTCAAGAAAGGTCCATGGACTCCTGAAGAAGATATAATGTTAGTTTCTTATATTCAAGAACATGGTCCTGGCAATTGGAGAGCTGTGCCCACTAATACAGGTTTAATTATTATTATTTAGTAATTTCTCTTCTTAATATCTATATCAGTTTCTAATTTTCTTTTATTATCTATCTATTTTTTATAATCTTGGTAGTGATTTTGTTTCTTTACGTTTCTTTTTCTTTTTCTTTTTCAGGGTTGCTTAGATGCAGCAAGAGTTGCAGGCTTAGATGGACCAATTATCTCAGGCCAGGAATCAAAAGAGGTAATTTTACAGATCAAGAAGAGAAAATGATAATCCACCTACAAGCCCTTTTAGGCAACAGGTAATTATTAATTAATAATATCAAAGTATGACTTTTAGTTAATTAATTGTATTTTGTTTTTACTTGCTATTTTAGTGATCTTGAAATGGCTTCAAGGAATTTTAGAAGGATTATCTATTCTGAAAAAGTATAATATATAATTGATTATTATTCTGCAGATGGGCAGCCATTGCTTCCTATCTTCCACAAAGAACAGATAATGACATAAAAAATTATTGGAATACCCATTTGAAGAAAAAGCTAAAAAAGCTGCACACAGCCCGTGATCAAGAAGCTAATAATCACTTTAAAGGAGCTGGGTTATCACAATCATCGAGATCATCATTATCGACAACATCAATAATTTCACAGCAGCCAATTTCTAGAGGTCAATGGGAAAGAAGGCTTCAAACTGATATTAACACAGCTAGACAAGCTTTATATGAAGCATTATCACCAGAAAAACTAACTGACAACAATAATAATCAGTTAAAATCCACTTGTGTAAAATCAGCATCAGCAACTTCTACGATTACTTATGCTTCGAGCGCTGAAAATATTGCCAGGTTACTTGAAGGCTGGATGAGGGATGGGCCTAAAATAAATTCTTCATCAGCAACTACTCAGAATTCTAAGTGTAATTTTGAAGAAAGGGAAAAAGAGGGAAATAATAATAATGGGATTGAATTAGGAGAGGCATTTGAATCACTATTTAGTGGTTATGAATCTTTTGATCGTTCTTCTTCCAATTCTGATTTTGAGTCGCCCAATGAGGCTGCTAGTATTTTCCACGAAGAACACAAGTCAAATTCTTTTGCACAAATGCCACCATTTTCTCTTCTTGAGAAATGGCTTTTTGATGATGGAGTTAATACTACTACCCAAGGAAAGGATTATCTCAGTGAAGTTGCATTAGATGAAAATAATCTTTTTTAGAGGCATTAACTTTTTATTAATATGTTCAATTGTGTTTTTTTTTTTTTTTTGAACTTGATCTAGATTAATATGCTGCTAATTATTTTTCTTGCTGAAGGGGAAATTTTTTTTTTTTATTGGGTTATTTTGGAGACCTTTAGCTAGTAAGCAATGAAAGGTTCTCAGTCCCCTTGAGTGCTGAACACAGAAAGTGTAGATCTTAATTTATTATTATGTGATATGATTTCTTTTCATGAGAATAAATTTCTAGTGATTTTTTTTTATTTTTTTTATTTTGAGTGATAGAAATTGATGTGCCCAGTTATATATTTAGCATAAATACCTAACAATTGATATAGATTAATGTCATGTTTTGTGAAAATTGGAAAAGAAATAATAAATAATAGATTGTAACTTACTTTAGAATTATTATTTATTTTTTTATTTTTTAAGAAAGAGTTTACGGAGAAACAGCTAATTAATACTAGTAATAGTAATAGGGGGACGAGCTTTTATTTATTGAACGCGATGAAGAATTAAAGTATGAAATGCTTTCTTGTGAACTTGTACATACAACTTGGTAAGAAAAGGAAAAGAGTCAACTGCCACAAAACCTTGATTAATTGCAAGCTAATCCAAGTTCTGCTGCTGCAATTATTAGGTTTTAGAGCTTCTTCAATTTAAAATTAATGAGATATAAATACCCAACTAAACCGAAAAATCTTAATTATTTTGTATAATTAAAAAAAAAAAAAAAAGACTTATAAAGGGTGATTCAAATAGCAATGCACACTTTGAGTTTAATAGATGTCTACAGTGTGGAGGATTTGCTTTGTGAAGGAATATGTGAGAAGCACAACCACAAATCCTGAAAAATATAAATACATGGTTTGATAAAACACTTATATTAAGAATTTAGTCAATAAAAATTATTATGCCTCTTTTTTTTATTTTTAACTCATTAAGATATTAATAAAAAAATTTTCATTTAATGAATAATAATAATGATAATTATAGAAAAATAAATTATTTAAATATCCAAATTTAAAAACATGTTGAGACATTTAAATAAAATAAAACCGAAGGAGTAGATAATGAAATACTAAAAATTTATTAGTTATTTGAATTTTGAATTTGGTATTATGAGATAATGAAATAACTTTGTTTCTTCCATAGTATGACAGAGGAACACGAAAATGGAGAAATGCAAAAACAAACATCGGAAAATGACATTTTCAAAAAATATAGAAAATGGTATGCAAAAACACATCGGATCAAATTATTTTTATAAAAGTTGGTATGATTTTTGTATCCAATAAAAAAATTAGCTGTCTACATAACACAAATTGAGGCCCACACATTTTGTGAGCATCAAGTCCCTTCTTTCCTGCCATATGTTTTTTTCCTTTCTAAACCAAAGAATTTCATTATATGGCCATAAAAATTTCTGCAGACTGACTACAATTTAATGCACATGTGAAAGCATTTGCTTAAACAACCTTTTTTCTTTTTAACAATTGTATATACATAAAGGCCATGCAATATATATGCAAATAATAATAATAATCCATAGAGAGTTGGATTTATAGTTCCATACTGTAAAGGCATGGCGAGAAGCATAAGCCTCTCATAAATACCATTATCAAATGACGACAGAAGAAAAGAAAAAAAATAAAAAAAAGCGTCCCTTTCTATCTTTCCTACTTAAAATATATTATATCCAGTAGGTGATGGCTTGGAGGGGTTTGATCCAAGCAAAATGGCAGACTGCACATATCACAGACAGAGAGAGAGAAGTTTAAGATACTCATATTTGAATTGAAAATACCAAACGAAAATGGAAAAAACTGACTTTATATATGTATTGTAATGGTTTCCTTCGAGCTGGTTTTTTGAATAATGCATATGTTCAAAGACAGCATCGTGGATTGCATTTGCATTTTTCATACCAGCATGGGGAGCAGAATTGAATATGAGACTTTTAGATATTTATTAATTTTGCATATTCTTCTTATTTAATTTAGAATATTAGTCCTATATATATATATATATATAACAAAATTAGAAAATAAACATATATTTATATTATAAATAATCATTTATTTTATTTAATGACTATTCATAATCACCGTTCAATTCATAAAAAATCTTAAAAAAATCACCATTGTAATAATAACAGATGGGATGATGGTACTGAATAAACATGATCAAACTAGAATTAATTAATAAGAAAGAGAAGTTACTTTAAAATTGGAATATTGTGTGATAAGGCAATTTGCTAATCCAATAAGATTGAGCTGTATATAAATAATTAATCAATGGTTGATGACATGATTTGGACCCAAAGGTCAAGTCTGGATTTTTTAGGCAACCACAGCGACAGAGACAAAGTCATGTGCCACCTCATGTCCAATCCTGTAAACCCAATTAGCCACTTCATGTTGCATTTAAGACTGGCATGTGGATTTCGATGCCTTTCGCTACTTTCACCTTTCTTTTCTTCAATTTATCAATTTTTTTTTTTTTAAGTTTAATGGTGTTACCATCGTTATTTTTTTAATTAATCAATATTCGTGATTAGAATTCTTTCTCCTTTAATTAAATATTTTTTAATTTGAGCATTAAATATAAAAATTATCATATTCAAAAGTCGTTTTTATACAAATTTTAAAAAATTGTCGTATGAATATTTATTTTTTAAAAAAAAAAAGAAAAAATCTATACAATAGTTATGAGATACAACGTAGCTAGCATGATGGCTGAAATTATTGACTTGGTCCACCTGTAGTGGCATATGCTGCAGTACTACTTAATGCAAAATTGCAATACATTCCTTTTTATGCAACAAGGAATTGTAATACATCCTTCGCACGTGACTAGATGGAGGCCCTCCGTTTGCTGTATATTATGCTTTATGAAAGTTATATAATATAACTAAAAAATAAGTAAATAAATAAATATTATAATAAAAGAATTATATATTTATATATTTTAATTTTTTCTTTTTAAAATCATGTATCTATTCCAGAAAAGAAATATTTGTAGGTCAAGTGATACTAATGACATATATAATCTTTGAAAAGGTCCACTCGTTCCATTATCTTATCCATTTTCAACAAAACAAAATGATTATGTTATGACTTTTGAATTAATAGTAATAATTAATTACATGTTTCCATGAGAAACGTGAGGCAAATGTGAATTTCTCAAATAAAATGATTTTTTTAAAACCATGAATTGTTTAATTATTATATATGTACCAGAAAGTTCCTTTTGAAGAAAACGTATCAAATGTTGGTTTTTATATATTCAAGAATTAGCTGTTAATTGTTAATCAAACCCTAATTAGTAAGACCAAAAGGAAATGTTTACGACTCAATCAAATCGACCTATATTATATAATCTGGAATTTTAATAGGTCGATTTGTATATGTTAAAAGTATTAAAATTTAAATTTAAAAATCCAATTGAATCGAGTCAATTCGGTCCGACCACGATCCAATAATGATGCCGGAACAATATTCCACGGTAGTAATTTATGTTTAAATTGAAACAAAATCCGTTTTTTACTTGACAAAAAAAACAATGGTAAAAGAAGTTAGAAGAGAGCAAAAAATAGTGAAATAGGTAAAGACAATATGTACAATTTATATTCTGTGGTCCAAAACTCAAAAGGACAAAAATTGAAGCAGAAGGTTTCTTTCTTTGCATAGGAAGTTGACATGTCCTTACACACTGTTGTTTTTACAATTAATATAATACAAAGATTCTAATAATTAAGTGTCCTTTTTTAAAAAATAAAATAAAAATTAATTGTCATGTTTGCATCAACTTTCCTTATATGAATTAGCATATCTATATAATCAGTATGATTAGTGACTTATTATTTTTCTGAAAAATGTTTAATAATTAAACCAAAATTTTGAAAAGAGAAAAGAAAAGAAAATAAATGTGTGGTGTTCAAGTCTAAGATGCTTTATCCAATGACCCAAAAGCTAAGATGAATAGTAAATTTGTGTGGACATCACTAAATGGGTTGGGTTGGTGAGTAGCAAAAGGCCTCATCATTCACTATCTTCTCAAAAACACAATCATACTTGATTCAGTCTCTATCAACCCCACAAATCCATCCTTACTAACTGTCTTTCTTTCTATTTTTTTAAGAATCTCTTTATCACTCTTCCACACATCTTCATATCTCTTATTATATATATATATATATATACTTCCATCTTATAACTCTAAATTACAATTATATTGTTCAATTAGCATTATCAGAAAAAAAAATCAATTCAAAGTGTTAAATGTTATTAAAAATATTATCATTAATATCAAAAAAGCGACTCTAATAATAATATTTATGTATAAAAAAAGTAAAACTCCACTGGTGAGTTATTAGTTCTTTTCTCTCTCTCGTTATAATAGCGCATAGTGTGTAATCGAGAATATCATTTCATCTGTGATTGCGAACATGATTTTGATAAAATAAAGAAGAAACATATATACATAATGTGCACAAAATGAAAAGCTTTAGTAAGTGGGTTGATGTGCTAATTAAATCTAGTTTATACACCAATTTACTACTTTTCCTATAGGACTTTTCAATTTGGCACATACCAAGTTCAATACCCATTACTCCTTAGAATTTGTTTTTTTTTTTAAAAAAAAAAAAAATAAAAAAATCTTTTGCCTTTGCTTTAGCCACTAATTGCCAAAAAGTTCAATTATTTAAAAACCTTGGCCACTCTTAGGCTATTATATTAAGCAATATGTAAAAAAATGGATGACCAAAAATGGAAAAAAGATTGACCCACGTAACCATTTTAGTAACCCATCAATATCACCTACCAACATTACCTAATCAAATGTCTGTAAGGCATGAAATATCAGAGGCACCTTGGAGCTGGATATATAAGTAATGGCATCAAAAGCATCTCCTGCCCTTACAAGGGACTAAGTATGTTGTTGGGTACAATGAACCATAATTTCAAACAACAGGAAATATATGGATTTTATTGACCTAATTACTTGGTGTATCTAAAAAAAATTAAATTTATTATTTATAAATGTGCAAACATATATATTTTAAAAATTTTTTTATTAGATACAAAAAATTAAAAATCCAGATGATGAAATAATTCTCAAAATTTGACAATTTTAAAAATGAGAATCTATCGATATTATTATTACTTTTAACATATCTTTCCTATGTATGTATATACACACAGTTGAGCATTGGACAAGGAGATGTAAAAGTAAAAAAAAGTAGAGATTTGGGTTGGGGAGAAATTACTTTAGGATTCAGCAATTTCATGGTTAATGTACCAAATGCCTAAAAAAGGGGAGAGTGGAAGTAAGAAGATGACAAATAAGTAAAGCTGATAGTATGCACTAATTAAAACTCTAATTACATGATTAATTTAAATTTCATTCTAAATCTGAAATCTGATCACTTGACTGTCTAAATAGTATGCAAAAAGCCCTTTTGAATTGTAAGATTCGACAGCAAAGTTTGGTGAAGAGTAATTTAAAGCACACATGAATGAACATTTGCTGATTGATTGTAAACTTATAAAAGACAACATGTGACAGCTACATCCTTAAAATTCACAAAATCTTATACATGCCTTTCAATAAGAACTACCTCAATCAATTTCATCCCATGATTTTTCTGTCAAATCAAATTTATCCTATTTTATATCAATTTTTATAAATGAGTAAAAATTTTGTTAGATAAAAAAAAGATTGCATGGTGCTTAAGATTTTGGGGAAAGCTCCAAAATTTTCATTTCACAATTAATAAAATTGAAATTATGTTCATCAAGAAAGTTGGCATTAACCTCCAAATTTTAAAATTTTGTAATTTTTTGAAATTTGACTATTTCCCTTTTAACTTTCCTTTTTCCTGATCACTAAGTAAAAAATTCTTCTTATTTTTATCTGCTGCAATCAAATTAATTAAACAAAATAACAAATAGCTTGCAATTTCCATAATCAAAGTGAAATTAGCTATAACAAGTCATTCCTTTGGTTGAATGACTAAATTGGTGAAAATAACTCTAGCCGACAGACCAAAGCACTATATGCATGTCCTCTTATTATTTTACGATTATTTGATGTGGGATTCCTAACAAAATTGTATTTACCCAAGAAAAATATTTGTTAATATTGTGTATAAATTCTTTATATACTCCACAGCTTAATGAAAATGTAACTCTTCATTACTATTATATCTCTTTCTTTTGGGTGAAAAAATGTTTATATATCCTAAGTAGCAAGTCATTCAACAAAATTAAACCCATCAAAGTTGTTAATACACAAAATTTACTCTTCTTTGATACATCAAAGATGTTAAATTAGTAACCTTCTGCATCACGTGCTTAAATTTGACTTTTAAGCCCGAATGTCCATTCAAATTGCATACTGAAGTGTAATATTAGTCAAAGTTCATTAACAAGCAATAGATATAAATGAATGTACAAATAGAGAAGTAGTTAGACAGTCAAAAACTATTTTACCAAACACAAATGCAATTGTAAGTAACAGAAGAAGAGGTGGGTAACTGTAAATAACCGTACAGATTTGGCAATCTGATAGAAACCAAGTCATGTAATTAGGTCAAGCAATAGACAACAAATGTTGTTGGCATCGTATCAATGCACCCCACAATCTACCTTTTAGCATCAGCACTAGTTTTTTAAATTAGGTCTAAAAGAAAACTAAACTGTGCTAATTTTTTTTTTTTTAAAGCAATCTCTGTTTCTGTACTTAGTAAAAGGTATTTTTGTAATTAATTAATATATGTAGCTGGGTTTAAAAAAAAGCTTAGCTGGTTATTCTATTTTAAACCAATCACACTTTCAGTTGAAAAGTAAAGCTTTCTCATCATTTTTGGTTTCACCCTTCTTAGTTTTGTAAAAGAATCCTTTCTTTATATATTAATAGGTTAATTTTTCAGGCTTAATGAGGCAGTTGGTAGATCACTTCATAATTTCTATTCTAGGGTTTACTATCTGGCAGAAAGGGATAATTATTTTATTAAGAAGTAAAAATGTAACAGTAAGCTGCGGTTTTACTCTTAACACAGTAACTATGACTGATAAGTCCATGGCAGATGTAATTCACATGCTATAAGTACACCCTCTAGGGTTAGGGCTTGCATAAAGAAACCTAAAAGCAAAGCTCTCTCCCTCTTCTCTTCTCTTCTCTTCTCTTCTTCTTCTCCCCTTTTTTTTTGCAGGATTTTGTTATGATTAGGTCAAAGAAGAAGTAAATTTGTGAATCATATATTTTAGGTTCCTCGTCTTTCAAGAATCAATATATTTTAAGCAAAGAAGAAAGGGGTATAATCAAGAAGAGGGACTTACAAAATGAGGAAGAGACAAGTAGTAGTTAGAAGAACAGAAGAACCATCAAGAAGCTCTTCTACTTCATCTTTCACTATTAGAAGAGTTAAGTATGGAGAGTGCCAAAAAAATCATGCCGCTAACGTTGGCGGTTATGCCGTTGATGGGTGCAGAGAATTCATGGCTAGTGGTGAAGAAGGCACATCTCTTGCACTCACTTGTGCTGCTTGTGGTTGCCACAGGAATTTCCACAGAAGGGAAGTGGAGACCGAGATAGTATGCGATTGTTCCTCGCCTTCTTCCAATGGAAATGGGACTTAAATGTTTTCTTATCTCATCTTCTGTGTATCTAAGTATCCAACTTCTTGTCTTAGTGTTTTTGACTTTCGATTTTCTTGTTTGGGTCTGAAATTCTTCTTCTTGTTGCTGTAATTTTCGCCCTAGTTTCTGGGGTTGATCAACATCACTGAACCTCGAGATGAAATCCAAGGAAGAAACTGGAAATCGGAAATTGTATGGGTGTTTGGTGTGTTATTTATGAATCAAGAGCGCCATAAAATGTAAATTGGTGGTATTATGAAGATGAATTAAATAGGAGTGAATAACTAAGCTTTTTAATCGAGTATTTATTTTATTGTTTTCGAATTATGATTCGTATTTCTGAGTAGCTTAGCTAAGTTAGAATTGTTTTTCTTTGATGAGAGTTGGGATTTTAAAGGGAAAAATACATTTTTTATGTGTGAGTTTAATGAAATTTAAGACAATTAATTCCTCATATATATATATATATTTTGTTCTCTCTACATATGTTTATCAATGAAGCCATGAAACTTACAATAACATAATTTTAAGTTTTGATTTAATTACCGTAGCCAATTGCATTTCTTTGATTCTAATTTTAATTTATATGAATAATTAGAAGAATAAAAAATTAATAGCATTAAGCATACTTAGTTGAAGCTAATTATCAATAATTTGCGATTAACACAAGCCACAAATTGTTGATTCCTGATGCAAGTTGATACACAATTTAGCAAAACTATCTTTTGAAGCTCAGAAAAAAAAAAATCCATGGAATATTTTCCTAATGTGGTAGTCATATCTGTATGGTAAGATCACTTTGTATTTTAAGGTTAAAGGCCCACATATCTAATCATGTTGGTTGTTATGATGGAAATTTTACTTACCAATGTACTTAAAAGGCAATTAATAAAGCTAATTACAAAAACCCTATATTAATAATTCAATTAATATCTATAAAATTTATTTCATTAGCTGAAAAATCCAAAAGGAACAAAGAAATATCAAGGAAATTGCCAATCTTCACACAATGTATTTATCACAACATTATTAATTCTTCTTAATCACCTAAATATAATTAAATTAACTAATAAGAATTAATAAGTATCTACCCAAAAAAAACAAAAAATGCTAATCTTGCCTGAAAATATCATGCACATAACATGTCTAAATATCTTCTTGCAATTCGAATGCAAATCTTGTTTTAAATGCCTGAAATTTTGAAAACAAATAGAAAGAAATGAGATATTTTACATATGAGATGTGTAAGCAAAAGTGTTGAAGTTAGGTGAAAGAGAGTATGGAGGGAACAAACATTTTGGTATACGTTGTATTTAAATTGGGTAGATGTCAATTTTCAGAAGAAAATAAAAATATCACAAAGTGTTTGGATTAGAACTTATTAATAGAGAGGCAGTGTTGAGAGTATCACAAAGGCAATTTTGGTTTGGTCAGTCCTCTGCTTTGTTATATTACAATTGGATTTGGAGTTTCTTCCGAACTATCCATTCTTTGCTTTTGTTGGTGTTTCTTGACAATGTCTCGTCGTTTCCTATTATATATTTTCATATTTTTCTCGTTATATTTATATATATATATATTTCCTTCAAAAACAAAATATCTTATCATATCAGATGTGAACTCATTTTTAAGTTGCTTTCAAGTAAAATTTACGGTTATTATTATTATTATTATTATTAATGTTAGTCGTAGCCAATCATTATGGGATATATAATACCTATAGAACTTTTTTTTCTATTACCATGAGTATGTATACCCCTCTCCCTAATTTTTTTTTTCCAGTAAATAAATTATTTTTAGAAAATATTTTTCAAATAATTTACTTATATATTGAAAATTAATTAAAAAATATTAAACTTTTTAAATTATAAGACCATAAAAATATTTATAATTATAGCTATTTCATGTTTTAAAATTTTATTATTAAATATGAGAAAAATATATTAAAAAATGATAAAATTATGTTGTCTATGATCACGATGATGGCAGGTGGCTACTGATTAGTAAATTAAATTATGTTTATTTTTAAGATTGTAATAAATTTATTAATATTAAAAAAATATTTTTATCTATTAAAAATGAGAATTTATTTTTCTTAACGAAAAATATATTGTGTGGACTGATTTTCCCAAACACTCAAATAAGAAAAAATCTGAAAAATATTTTCTCCAAAACAAAATGGAGCTTAAAATTTTTCTTTAGTAAACGAAAGGAAATAATTATCCCATTTGTATATCACATCTTGGGCCTGGAAACATAGTAGGGTACATGGTCTTGGGCTGTAAGGCATAAGCCCTATAACTAAGGGGCTACAGTCTGTTGTTTTAGTTATAGTAAACCAATTTGGGATTGGGTTTGGAAAGCCCATTACTCCCTTTGGTCAGTCTAATGTCGAGAGGAGACATTAGTAAAAATAAAACTTAATTTCGTCACAAAACATTCTAACGAGAACATGTCCTCAAATAGTCTTAAAAATTTGATGTAAAATACCAAAAAAACCCTTGCTTTAAATACCGAAAAAAAATAATAAAATTTTCTATTGCGAAAAAATAATTGAAAAAATGGAATCGACCTTACATCTTAGGTAGTATTTGGGTGATCCCCTTTTCAAAAAAGAAGTAACTTTTGGAAGCATAAAAATATACTGAGGAGCAAGACTACAAGTGACAGCTCTTGGGGTTGGACACAACTTTTGAAGCTCATCAGATAAAAGTTACACTCAATGACCAATCTTCCATTAATTGGCATCTGCTTAATTCAGTCAATTTGCACGAGAATAAATATTTTGATTCTTCCAATCCCCATCAATGCTTAAGTTGCCACTCCATATATATGAACATCATCTTCTACTTTGATAAAAGTGCAATTTGAAAGGTTAGTTGGCAGCAGAAGAAGATCATTCTTCTTCAACTGATTTTCGAGGCTTCAATCCTCAGATGCATTACTTGACACCATCCAACTTTCATTCTTCTACCTAAAGACTATCAAACTCAAAGCTTTACTTAAGCATATTCTCAAACAACGTATGTGCATAAACAAAGTGATTTGAAGGTGAATTTAATTGGTTAGTTATACAATAGAGTTGAGTTGAGTTGAGACTTGGTTTATATAAAAAGTGGATGTTAAGCTGTAAGAAGGAATTGAAAAGACAAACTCTTTATGTCGAAACAATTAGAGTTTAACCCATCCAAGAAGAGGGTGGATTTCGTAAGATTCATGTTGCAAGTTTATTGTAGCTCATGTGTCAATTGTACAGTTACAAAGTCTCAATCATCTTCATAAGTGGCCTGCATGTGAACTGTACTACTTGGTTTCCATTTTGGGTCAGACAAATTGGGCTCTTTCCTCTCTGTTTTCACATGCCAGATTACCATAGCCAGATTCAATAGCACCAACGAATCCTTCACAAATTACCAATGCCATATATATAGAGAAAGAGTTATACAATTCAAAATGAATGGATTATAATCTCCTCACAAACGGAAGACATACGCCGGGCTCAAGATCTTGGAATCCCTAATTTTTTAAGTTAAGTTTGTTTTTTTTTATTTATTTTAATCACACAATGTCTGAAGTTCACTGAACTGATTAATCTAGGCGGACCTTCAAAGAAACAAAACGCTACCTTCGAGGGTTTAAAGGGATCTCATTCTCAGAACTCGAACTTGAGACATCCGATTAAAGAAAAAGGGATTCCTACCTTTCTATCTCACCTCTCATGATTAAATTTGTTTATTTATTATCGCTAATTAAGTTTCTATTAATATCATATTAATTATTTTAATTTAGAAAATGGAGAAAGTGGGAAATGGAAGAAGGTTAGATTAATATTCACATACCACAAGTTGAAGGATATGATGAATTTGTCCACAGAGATTAAATCTTAGTGGACATAAACTTAATTTTTTTTTTTAAAAAAAAAAAAAATAAAGACCAATGAGAATATAAATG
This sequence comes from Jatropha podagrica, assembly GCA_947857235.1. NCBI lineage: Eukaryota > Viridiplantae > Streptophyta > Magnoliopsida > Malpighiales > Euphorbiaceae > Jatropha > Jatropha podagrica. The sequence goes on from CANUEP010163251.1 coordinate 74,171, forward strand.
AAAGAATTAGAAAATTAAAATTAAGAATTGGCATATGGTTGATAATTGTTTGGACCACATATATAATAAAGTGCACTAATCTTTATGCTCAAATAATTTAGTGTGGTCCTCCATTGACTCGTTAATTAGTAACTACAACAATAGTTTCTTTCAACTTCTGTTTGTTACTACATGCTCCTTTCCTTTTCTCCAACAACGATTTAAAGCCTTATACTTTATTTTCTTGTCATAATTTTCAAGTGGCTTTCAGCATCTTTTCCTTTCTCTAAATAAATTCCACAACCTTCTCTTTATAAAATTATATAATTTCTTGCATATATATGATGCATTTGTGTATGTATCTTGGCAATTTGGTCATGAATTTAATTGATGACAATGCATTTATCAAAAATGAATTATTCTTCATAAATCATTTGTTTTTTTGAATCTACGATTTCGTGGATCTTTCAACTTCTCTGAGTGCTTTTTACCATTGAATTACCAGTTCGGATTGCCATGTAAAATTTTTACAAGATAAAAAAAATATGAATTGAAAGAAAGTCATTTTCAATGTAAGTATTGAAGGTGAAAGCATGATCTTGTAATTAATTTTTTGAGATGGAAAGGCTAAAACCCTAATTTTGGACATCGACCTTCTTAGTGTGGGAACGGTGCTGTCTGTAATTAGCTTAGCCATTACAGTAATATTATAGCAAACCCCATGTCAAATTATTCAAGAGGATGAGTAAGCAATTAGCTCTTTCTTAGCAACAATTTTGAATTTGCTAAACGACATGTGGAAAAGGAAAATACAACAAGTGGATATTTGCAAACAAAACCACAAGATGAACACATGACTTGACCTTATATCATACCAATTTAAATTCTTCCTTTTTTTGCCCTTCTATTGATTTGGATTGAAAAATACACTTTTTACTATTTATTTAACTGTGAACATAACAGAATGAAGCAAAAATACAAATACCCATTAGCCGAACAAATTCAAGATTTGTTCGAGATTAAATTAAAATTAGCAAACAAATTTTTCTCTAATTACTTTGTTTATATAGACATGTTTGTGTAGAAAGTAAGGGTAGTAGCTAATATGAAGAGGGAGAGGATTAGGACAAAGGTTGTTTTAAAGACAGCCGAAACAGAACTAATAAGGAAGGTATAGCTATACCTTTTTATATGATTAAATTTAGCTTTGGGTTTCTATTTTTAGCTTAACAATTATTACAGCAATGGAGTGTCAAACTATTCAATAGTTGAAAATCAAATTGTTTAGAAAATCAAACTATTCAATATTTTTTTTTTCTTTTTTTATTTAGAGCGAGCTTCAATTTTAAAAAAAAATAATAATAATAAAAAGAAGTGGAAAAGCATAAAGCAGCGATATATTTACTTGTAAGGCAAATACAATACTTTTAGAAGTGGGCAAGTGCACGTGCACAAGCACAAGCAGAAGGGAATATTATGGTGCACAAGTTGGTCCATACGCTACTCAATCTTTGAGATGGGCTTTAGACCCTTAAGTTCAAAATTCACATATGAAATAGGGACACAATTTTTGTATTTCACGGTCATTATTAATTGACAGTCATTAACCTATTATTAACACCTTGCATTGCACTAATCCACTTCTTAATCGAGTAGATAAGCATCAACAGATTACTTAAGCTTCTAAATGTCAACTATTTTACATAGGAAATTTCCCAATTTTTTCTTATCCATGTCATTATTGAATGAAAAATCCATAAATGCCCTTCACAAGCACTGTGCCTATCATTAATACACACATTAAATTTTAAACCTAACAAGTTATTAAATAATGTCTAATTCTCATCATCAATCAAAAATATCCTTGAATTGAAGTTTGTACCAAATTAAACACTAACTGCCTACTCAAACACAACAAATTTACAACCCTTGATTAGCTAATATCAGAAAACGTTAAATATTTTCATGATTTAAGCCTATATACTCCTGAATTAATGATACTTAATAAGGTTAGAATCGTAGAATATATATATAGGGTTATGACCCATGCTTGGGGCAGTTGGGGTCCTTCAAGTAAGTCACAGAGACAAGATTACTGACTTCATCAATGACCAAAGCCAAAACAACCCATTATAGAGATTTGGAAGATAAGACACTCCACATTTAATTTAAGTACCCACTACTTTCTTTCTTTTCGTCATCATCTACCTATTTTTAAATAATAATACGAGTTAAACTAATTATGATTTCTTCTTCCCTTAAAAGGAAAGTGAGTAAATAAAATATGAATATTTGCTTCAAAGAGATTAGATTATCCGTACTTTTTCCTCATCTGATTAGCTATTTAAGACTAAAATACACAATCAGATTAGATTAACTAAAATATTACTACGTTTTTCCTTATTAAGCATTAAATATCATATCTACACATAACCCAAAAGGCTAATGCACATAACAGAGCAAGAATGCTTTCTTTTGTGCACTTTACTAGAATGGGAAGAAGAAGAAGAAGAAGAAGAAGAATTTATATATAAAAAGAAAGAAAGCACAACCTTCGTTTTTTTTTTTAAATAGCACAGTGGGCTTATCAGCATTTAGCACCATTAAATTAATAAACTTCCAATCAATAATCTCGATTAAAAATTGCAATTGCTGATGATTGAAAAGTGTAATGAAATGATGCATTTTATAATTAATTTTAATTAAGATATTATAATATAAAGATTTGATTAAAATCAAATTCTATTGTGTACAAAAAGATTATGAGATATGTTAGAATAATATGTAACCGCCCTAATCTAAGTGACACCACTTTTTGCTTCTTTCTCTCAGACACAAGATAAGGGGAATCTCCCTCTCTCTCTCTCTCTCTCTCGGCAGCAAATTAATTAGATTCAGAAAATTGAAATTAGGATAATTAATTAATTAATTAATTAGTCTAATATTAAAAGTGAGCAACTGAAAGGCGAGATAAGAGTGAAGTTTTTATGATCTCCAAATAGATTAATATTGAAGTAGCTCCTAATAACACTAAAGTGAAAGCAAACGAATCATGCCACAGAAAACCGTACAAAACCAAAGAAACATATGAAACAATTTTTTTTTTCCTCTTTGGATCAAAGCTCTCGCATGTTACTCTTCAACAAAGTGAAGCAGAAGAAGAAGAAGAAGAAGAAAAAAAGGATGATTAATTAAACTAAATTTAAAAAAATAAGAAAATTAAGAGAAAAAAAAACTGAAGAAGTGAAATTAGAAGAAAAGAAACAACTACTAGCATGCTTACTGATCTCTCTCTATCTAGCTAAGATTTATTATAATCTCCTTCATCATCAAAAGATATAACCATTAATCAAGAAAATCAAGAAGATGAAGAAGACCCATTAGTACCAACATGAGCAACATTCTCATTTCCAAAGTGTTGTTCTTGTTGTTGTTGGAGATGATGATTCAGATTCTCACTGCTGTTGTTGTTATTGTTGCTGTTATTTTCAAGATTATTGCTTGTACCATTTCCATTTCCATTTCCATTTCCATTAGCCTCTCTCTTGCCGAAGGTGTTCTTGTTATTATGCATCCACACTTTCAACACTCCTTTATCAACCCCAACTTCATTGCAAAATTCATGAACCAATTCTTCATCTCTTTTTTGCATCTTCCATCCAACTCTCTCTGCAAACTGATACATTCTCTCTTTCTGGTTCAGGCTAAACTTTGTCCTGAAACGTTTTCTTGCCGAAACGCCACCCGAAACGTTTATATTCGAATTTTCGTTTAACCCAGCAGATACGCCACCCGAGAGGGCTAACAGCATGTGCGGCGCAGATGGGTAGGAAGAAGAGATCGGCGGCGGAGAGGCTGAATTTGGGCTTCGATAAGGTTGTGCTTGTGGGGGTGGTGGTGGTGGGTGGTGACGATGGTGAGGTTGGTACTCAATGGTAGTAGTGGTGTTAGTTGGAGGAGGAGAATCTTCAGGCTCCCGGCGGTGAAAATTGCGGTGGCAACCGCAGGCGGCGCATTTTAAAGAAGTTGGATCAGTGTGGGTAGCTGTAGGAGAAGGCATAAACTCTCCACAACCATCTAAAGCATGACCACCTAAAGTAGCGGCGTGGTTCTTGAGACATTCTTTGTAAGTTACAACAACAGGTGTTGCAGAAAGACGGTGGTGGTGATGGTGGTGATGGTGAGGATGGTGGCGTTTTAGAACACCGTTGGTGAAAGATAAAGGCTTAGCTGGTTGGATCCGGATAGGAGTTTCCGTTTCTTGGTCAGGAGATTTTGTATTGGGGGTATTTGTGTTGTTGTTGGTATTGTTGTTTGTGGTGGAGGTGGTTGTTGGGGCTATGTCCATGGCTCAAACATTTAATTTAAGTTTTAAAGAAAAAAGAAAAATAAAGATTTTAAAGAAGTTGCAGAAGTAATTAGGGTTTTGTAGAGGTGGGTGGTGGTGGTGATGGTGGTGGGGTTCTGTACAGAAAAAGAAAATGGATTAATGGGTTTCAATTTTTCTTTTTCTTTTGATTCTTTTTCTTCTTTAGATGGAAATGGTGGAGGAGGAGGAGGAGGAGGAGGAGGAGGGAGGAGAAGGAGCTTGATGGTTATGATGATGGTGATGATGAGCAGTGATGACTGTTGATAATAAAAATCTGGGTTTTTGTGGTTGTCCATTCTTAACCTTAACCCAAATGTGTTTTTTAACCCTAGTTCTAATATTATCCATGGTTAAGTCACTTGACCCTACTTTAGTGTTAGATGTTGTGTGTGTAATAAATATGCCTGCATAGCCATTGACCCTATTGTACAATAGTTGTATTTTCCAGTTTTTCTACCCTTGTTACAGTCTAGTCTACGCCGGTTTAAAATCTTTTCTTTTCTTTTTTTTTTTTTAATTGGAGTAAATTCATTTTTGACTCGGTTCTTTTTCACAATAATTCTCCGAGTTATTAGGCTTTTTCTCAGAGGCTTCTATGCTCTGTCCAATCATGACTCATTGAGTTGACTCGTTGGATTGTTTGTTTATATTGACATTACCACACTAATTAACCTTGGTTAAAATTATTTTCTAGTTAAGTTTGCTTGTTTATTTTCATGATCGTATACAATTATTTTAATTGGTTTTATTAAATAACAAATTTAAAAACAAAATTAAACAGAAATGCTAAACAATCCCAGAAAATTAAGTGGTAAAAATGTAAAAAAATTATGACTGTAGGATACCTTAACGCATTTTCTGAGACATTCTGCTTACCATCCTATCTTAATTTTGTCAACTTGCCATGACGATGGTCTGGACCGCTTTAAAAACATGTTACTGTGGTCTTACAAAATATAATTGATTTTTCCACCCCCAATCTTCATATTTCAAAACTACCCTTCCCTCTCTCCATCAAGAGGTAAAAAATACAGTAGGCAAAACCGTCTTTTTAAGTACATTTTTAATTTGAACTCCAGGTTGTTTAGGACACCACATCCTTAGAGTTAAAGGTATCTTTGTCGGCTCTGAAAGAATTTTCGGACGTTGAAGGGCGTTTGTCCAATAAAACAGCCTCTTTTCTTTATCTGCGCCTAAACGACATCGTTCCTCTGAATCCTACATTACATAACCGTACTCTCTTCCTAATGTGGGTTCCAGCGGTAAATTTGCACACTTTACTACAGTATGGACGAAAATGACCTCGAACACGGATAAAATCACAATTTTGTCCCGATCGACTGCTTTGTAGTTTAGTGCAGCAAACACGAGAGATTTAGTAACGTAAAAACCAAACAATAATCACAATTAACACGTAAAAGGGATTTCATGATCTGACAGACACCTGTTAATTAACCACTTACGTGGAGGACACGTGTTTAGTGCTTTTAACTTAATAGCAGCCACGTGGAGTTATTAAAAGTCAAAATTTCTGATAATTATAGTGTCAGCCTTAACCGATTTTAAAATTAATTAAAATAAAAAAAAGGACAGAAAGTCCGTGAGACGAGAAATGATATGGTACGTAGAGGACTACACTACTGATTTACGTTACGTCTGATGGGTTTTCAATGGCACTGATTTTGTTGCTAATTAAATTAATTATTTTTAAAAAGAAAAAAGGAGAGAGAAAATGATGACGTAATCAGACCAATGATAGAGGAGCTAAGGTTTAATCATCGAAGGGTGTGCGAAGCTAACCGTTGCATTGAAACTCACAATTCTGTGTAAATTTATTAGTCGAAGAAGGAAGACTTAATACTGTACTGTACTTTTCAATTTTCATTTTCGTATAATTTATTTATTTATTTTATATGGTAAGTGCTTAATTTACTTTTATTCAATTAAAAATATAAAGATTAGCTTTTAAATCAATTTAAGATTTAAATTTCATTTTATGAGAATTATTTTTATTTTTATTTTTATTTATCAAATTTATCCATAATTACATTATATTATATTTTATTATTTTTTTACTAAACATAATATCAAAATTAACATTCACCGATAATTAAAATATTAAAAAGAAATTTTTGAGGATTGATCTATGAACTTAATTGAATACTCAAAACTGAGTATTTAATTTAATTTATAAATATTAGTATTATATATGGGTGAAATACTGAAATGAAAAAAATAAAATACCTTTTCCTTTTCGGCCAGGTATGGTATGGGTGATAGTATGGTCCAGCATATTTCGAGGAAGTCTTCTTCAACCCTTTTTTTTTTTATTTTAATATATAACTAGGCAAAAATTCCCGCTACCGCTGATTATTTTATTACTTTATTATAATATATTATATTAAAATTATTTTTATACATATAAGATAAATATTTATATAAAAAATAGAGTAACCACGTTATATAAATATATATAAAATTTTTGCAAATAAACATAAATATAATAATAAAGATATATAGATATAAAAATATTGCAAATAGATGAAAAAAAATTAAATAGTCAAATCAAATATGAATATAGATTATTATTTTAAATAAACACTGATTTTTAAATTAAAAAAATATCTTAAATGGTCTAATAAAAAAATTTCAAAATTGAATATACATGAAAATAACATTAAATTATGTTGAATTAAATCCGACACTATCTAATTTAGAATTTGAATGTTCTTCTTCTTTTTTTTAATAGTTTATAATTTTTTAAGAATATACATCATATAACATTAATATTGCAAATTTAATAAAAAAAAAAAATAAAAGCTTTGATTTGTTCTTAACCCGTCCATCTATAGTTCCTTTGCTCTTCAATTTGTTGCACCACTCTTTGGAGGCAAATCACATGTTATACTCTTTTGTAAATTTGACTTTGTTACACATTTATAATCTAAATAACCTATTTGTGGAATAGTTAGGCGCCGTTTTTAATTAAAAGATTTGAAAATTTTGGAAGTTGTAAGAAAAATAGTTTTCAAGGCCTACCTTATGTTAATCACCCAATTGACCCTTCAATTTCACACTTTCTTTGTCACAAAATGTGATTGGAGATAATCATATGCATTCACAAACAAATTAACCTATCGAAAATTCTAACAAAAATAGTATTCAAAGCCTACCTTTTGCTGCAAATGTCATATACTAATTGTATTTGATTTTGTACGACAGTTAAGTTATAAGTGTATGCAGTGACCAAGTCAGGATTGGAGAGTATTTAGTTAAAAAGTTACACTATTTTATAGGATAAAATTGAATATTTTTGCTGCCTTCCCCTCCTCCGTCAATGGGTGTGTGGCTGGTGATACCGAATGTACACACGGAATAAATCTACAGCGTGAGTCTGTGGCTGTGTTGTATATATACTACAGTGTGTATGTATGTGTGCAGTTCAAGAAATTCAAAATCATATATCTACAGAAGAAAATAATTTCTAAAATTAAAAATAACATAGTGTAGATATATAGGCTTACTTTGAATTAATTTTATATACATATTTGGGTCCCAAGATTTCAGAATGTGGGCCATAAAAATTGACGTGGACGATGTAATGCGTTGGTGTTGAAGTTAGGGAGAAGGTCACATTTCTATAGACCTCTAAAGATTATAGGGTGTTAAGTGAAAACTACTTGCACTCTCTATTTTAATTTTTTATTATTGGTGATTTTCGAGTTAAGCTAATTCCTTTGATTGAGGTTTAAGCTCAACCACAAATCTTTTAAGTGCTGATTCGTTGGCAATTGATTTATGTTTTGTTGCTTTTAATAACAAGAAGGAAGTTGTAATTCTATCATATCGTTTAAGCTTTTCAGTTAGTTTCTTCTTTTTGAAAAAGGCAAAATTGAGATTAGTGGGATTTAATTACGAATTAAAAAAAATAATAAATAAAGTACAATGCATGAGTTAGAAAGTTGTTGTAGATAGCAAAGTTACTTATTACTGATCTACCTTTAATTCTGACCCTACCGACTGGAGATAATATTATAATATTTATATAAACCTTAATTACCTTTTGACAAATATATATATATTATATTATATTATATATAGAGCCTTTTGGTTAGAGTTGATGATCAAGTACAAAAAGTTACTCAGGAGGGTTAACCAAAGTCTTAAAGTTCATAGATCCTCTCCAAAAGAAACTGTTATCGCATGTGCATGCATACATTTGATATATATATATATATATATATTTTTTTTTTTGTTTTGGGTTTGGAAATGTACTTTCCTACTCCGTTAGATGACGGTGATATTTAAGTAAAACATTTTCGATTATGGGAAGATGTTATCAAACTATTTATTGATAGAGTTAGTGTGAGAAGCGGACATTGTATGAGAAGCATAATCGATTGTCTCTTGAGATAAAGTAGTTAGTATATAGGAGAAGTGTTAGTCAAGGAAACAACAGTCATAATTTTGAAGCAATAATGAGAAGGTGTTCTTCTTTTTTGCTTCAAAGAAGGGCATGTCCTACAATCCCTTATGTGGGGTTCAAATAGGGCAATTGGGTATAGTTATTGTGTAGGTCATTTTAGTGTATAGAAGACCTTAATCTCTCTTAAATGAAACAGGATGGTCCTAAAAGAGAGAGAGAGAGAGAGAGAGTAGTTGGATCCTAAAGGAGGATAAGGTTCTTTACTGTGATTTTCATTAGGGTGCACTTCAAACCTTTTTTTATGCCCGAAATTTACATTCTATACTTAATGACCCTTCAATTTACAAAATAAAATCTTTAATGAGATATCATCTTTTGTTTTAGCACAATTTTTTTCTTTCTAATATTGAAAAATGAGAGATTCGAAACTAAGTCTGTGACTAAGAAGAAGAACAAGTGATTAGAGAAATTATAAAATGAGACAAATGCTTAATTTTTCAAAATTGTTTATCTTTAGTTTAAACACTAATTAGTAATTTGAAAACTTTTATTGATATAGCGCATTGCTAAATTTTATATTTTTTTCCTTTTAAATGTATACGAATTATACGTACCATAATTGAAATGCATTATTGCATGACACGTACGTTAACAAACAGATTCTTTCTTTCTTTCTTTTTTTTTAATGGAAAATTGTATTTTCCTTTTCCATTCTGTTTTAGTCAGTATCCCCAATTTTGATATTCTACAGTAAAAATTTTCAATGTAGGGCCTAAAAGCTCTAAGCAAGTCAGCTTGGGCCCATATAAACTCTTTTCTTAACTAGGGCCTACATTGATGTAAATAGAATTCAGTGCTCAGCAAATATCATCCAGCCCAATAACACCATTACTGTGTATATATAATAATATATTTCATGGGATCCACTCGAAGCTCCTCTATCAAAAATTTCAAAAAAACCAAAAATATCAAATTATTAAATAAATTGAAACAAAAAGAGGGAAATAAATCAAATTTAAAATTCCCATTTTATTTTGTTGGTATCGGACCAATTTACGCCCACATATAGATTAACAATTATGAGATTTTTCTGTTTTTTGTGTCCGGATAAATTTTTTTCTTTTGTTTTTTAAAATCTGATAGTTTGGTTTCTTTCTCAATTGGATTTAATGGTTTAAATAATTCATGTTCGTCATAAATAATAATTATTTTAATTATAATAGTTTTATTTTATATCTGATACTTAAGAGAGGACTACATCCTCCTGCATTATTTGTATTGATTTTAAATTTTTAATGAAATCTTAATATATTATATTAAAAATAATAATAATAATAATAATAATATGAAGAAGAAATTAAAAATGAAGAACAAAGAAAAAATCAATTAAATGGTATAATAATATTTAAAAATACAATTAAGATGTTCTAAATGAAATTGTTACTGTAACCTCAAATTCTAATAATAAAACTTAAAAAAGTAAATAAAAACAAGGTATAATAATTGCTTCTGCAAAACCTTACCTAATAGCAGTTAAAATTTCAGGAAGAGAGGCCAACATTATTAGGGTTTGTGCAAGAACAAGTACTTAACATCTGCTAGTGGGCCCACATGTTTGTCTATGCTATTACACCAACTGGTGAGGGAGCATATGTTGTGTTATTATCATACAAACTTAGCTAATATTATAAATTATTTATTATTATTATTATTAATCAAAATTTTGGAATCGATCGTCAATCAAGCAGTGGTCTCGTTAGTCTTTTCACTTGTGTGAGAAATTAAAGATTTTAAATTTAAGTCTCTCAATTATAGTTATTTTCATCGATTTAAATGAATTTAATTTTAATATATAATTATGTTATTTTATATTTTTAAGTTGATGGAAATCGAAATGTCATTAACACAGCTAGCAAGCCATCTCATGAGGGTGCAAGAGGGAAAAAAAAAAAGAGAGTGTAAGGGTTGATTGCAAGAACCCATCAATGTGATTGTTTGGTTGTGGCTTAACCACCTAAATAATTGACTGTTTGTAGGGCTATCTAACACGTGTTAGGTAAATATATATTTAAAATAATTTAATTTAAATAATAAATTTGTATAATAATTCTTGCTGCCTCAGAAATTCATAATCTTCCATTATTATTAAATATGAAAATTATGCTTTTGTAATTATTTTCAATCATTTTGTGCTTTTTTTTTTCCTTTTTTTTTCTTTTTTTAGGGCAAAATTGAATGAAAATTGGTTAAATATAATTAGTTGGTGAGGACAAAGATCAAAATAGAGTAAGATGATAAATTAAAGGAATATGATTTGAATATAAAAAATATTTTATACTATAGTTATTAGGTAAACCCTAAATCATTAGATTAATAATCCCAAACGTTTAATTTTATATTTAACCAATTTTACCATTAGCTAAGGCTAATCTTCAAGTTTAAGTGAATGTGAAATTCTATGAAGCAATCATTAACTTTTGCCATTTAGCTCAGTCGACAAATCCCTAAAATCTTGGGTTGCTAATACTTCACACCTCCACTGATGGAAAGAGTAAGACAAATTGTTGGGCTTGGAGACTATCTCAATTCATTCTCTCTCTTTTTTTTATTAGCAATATATATATATATATATACACTGAGGGATAAGTTCTCTATCCCATTAACCTGAAATTTAAATTTTAAGGTTGGACTTCGATTTCAAATGATATTTATAAGCATAAACTTGTAATTAGCACAGAGATTATTAACATCGACAGAACTAATATTTTATAACATTGGTGACAAACTTAAATATCCATTTATTTCAAAATCCCAAACTTTTTTATGCAATTTTTGTTAGAGGCCCAAATTACAAAGAACAGTAGTTGATGAGTCCAAAACCGGGACCAAGGGTTAAATTTGGGCTATGGGCCCAACTTTTTCTCATTACTTGGGCTTAGACCCATTTAGTATTTAATTGTCCATGCGCGTGTAGTTGGTACTTTCTTTTTGTTTTAAGGAGAATGGAGTAGTATTTATATAGCAAAGACATTGTTTAAATTATCAATTAAATGGGAAGCATTTTCTATTACTCCTCAGTAGTACATATTAAAACAAATCAAATATTTAATTTTTAAATAATTTTTTTAATAAAAATAGATATGAATCTTAGCTCTGAGTTCAGTATTTCAAATACATAAAAAAAAGTAAATATTTTGATGCAATAATATATATATATTAAATAAATACGAGTTTGCTAAAAATAAAAAATATAGGTAACATGTGCTTGGTGTTCCCTTTAGATCTGTGGCATTAAGCTCAGCAAAATGCACCGACCTCATTTAGAAAAAAAAAAAAAAAAGGCAAGTGGAAGTGGGCAATGATTATGTTTGATGGTATAGATATTATTATTGGGAAAGAAGAAATGAAGAAATATTGCCCCCATGTGCAAACCACATGCAACCCCATCAGTACTTTCCTTCCGTGTTTTGCCGTGCAATACACAAACAAAGCCCGCTTCATTTCAATTCGTACGTGTTGCTGATAATTATTTATATTGCAAGTGTTTAATAAATTTTAATTATTAATTTGATATTCGATACAAATTTCGGTCCATCATCGATTTACTATGCTTTTTTTTAGCTTTTTCTCTCTACATATATTTATATTATTATTTAATTTTATAAAATTATTATTTTCTGCATTTACAATCTGATATTTTTTTATTGCTCTTAAAATTGAATGCAAGACAGGTAATCAAAAAAATAATTTAGACATGGATTGATGTAAAGTTTAAATTACAGGACTAAGATATATATAGTCTCCATCATCTATGTATGAGTAGACTAGCAATGAAAAGGTCACGGACGGCCAATCAATTGACACTAACCAATTATGCGATTGCATAATGCACACCAGCGTTCATAGAAAATAATTGTTAAATTTCAATATTAAAAAAAATTATATTTTAATTTAATAAAAAATGAAATATCAGTATCGAATATAATTATACATTAATTATAATTAAAAATGCATATATATAATTTTCCTTCGAGAAAATAATTCTTTTTAAATATAATTAAATAGATGATAGGTACAGTTTTTTTAGGATCCGGTCCCGATAATAAAAATACTACTAAAGTTGGTTGGGAATCCGATTATTCACTAAAATGCAACTGTAAATCCGGTTAAGGGCAGTTATTAGTGGAAGGTAATACAGTAGAAGCTCCACAGGCCGAAGCAATAAATTGTCGGTGAAAGTGTAATGTAGTATGTATGAATCCGAATACATAAATACCATATACTTATTTGGTTTACAGCGCATGGTACGCACTTTTGTCAAAGCGGCGCAGGTTTGGGTCACGTGCAGCGCTCAGTGCCATCACATGCAGATGTAGTGCGCCAAGTACTTTTCTTTATTATTTTTTGCCCTTTTTAACTTTTTAATTTAACTGTTTTGAACACAGAATTCAGATTTGTTGACTTTTTTGTCCTTGCGGGCCCTTTATCCACAACAACCGCTTAACTAACTCTTTTCTCTTCAATGCACCGTCAATCTGTAATTACTTTTTTTTAACTACTTCCACTGTGCATTTTAATTTTAACCTTTTGTTACGGTGAAAATAGTAAATGTTTACTACTACCAATAAATTGAAAATTATATTTTATTTATAAAATCAATTAAAGAATCAGCAAATTCCATCAACCTCCTAATTCAGTATATTATTACGTGGCAACAAGTGGGAAGGATGATGACTTACCATTCATTGTTGTTATTTTTGTTTGGTAATATGTAAATAATTAAATTAGAATTGATCTTATTTTAAAATTAAAATATTGAAAAATAAAATAAAATAAAGATGGCAATCTCAACCGGAGATAACATGATTAGTGGAATTCTCATCACATGCAATTTAATCATGCTTACGAAGACCATTAGGTCAAAACTAATGCCTTCTTATGGTCACGCACTATTAGAAGAGTTTTTTTTTTTTTTTTTAAATATCCTCTCTAATCAAGCACTTGTGGATAATCAAGAGTCATTATGTTGCAAAATCCACTATTTTACTAGTTTAATTATTGGATTCAATTATGACAGTTACCATGTTTATATACAAATAATGCAAAATTTTAGCATGGAACTTTATATAGCTAATAGCAAAATTAATGAAAATTTTGATTTTTCTTATTAAATTATTTAAAAATAATTTTATTTCAATAAAATTGACTGATGAAGTTGTGATTTTTGTTGATATTTTTCTGAAATATGCCTCCATAGACATTCATCTATTAAATTTTCTTTGCTTAAAAGAATTTAATTAGCATAGCGTCAATATGTATATTTTAAAGTCACGTGTTTGATAATTAAAGCAGTTATAGTTTTTATTTAATAGTTGTCAATTATTTTAATAGCTGTCAATTGTTTTACTGTGATTAACTAACTACTATTAAATTTTAACTGTTACTAGTTAACTATTTATAAAGCGGTTTAAAATAAAAGTGTTAAGTAAAATAATTGTTTCATTAGCTATTACTATATAAAATCACAAAAAATATATATATATATATATATATATATATATATATATATATATAAAAGTGAAGAACGAGGAAAAAAAGTAAATAATGAGTATAAGTGCGATAAAAAATTTATAAAATGATATAAAGATAATATTTCATGAAACATTATATCAAACCCTAATCCTATAATAGGTATTGTATCACTGAATGCTATAGTTAATTAAAATAATATTTTAAACTAATTAAAATATTAAATACCACTTTAATTTTAATCATTATCCCTCATTGAGAGTCGTAAATGGATTTGTTTGATGTTAAATCTATTCAATTAATGAAATTGAAAATTGATTATTATTTTTTATATAAAATATAAATGCATCCTTAAATTATATTTAAATTCATAATTTAATCTTTTTACTTTTGGAAAATAAAAGGAAATGGAGTGGAGGAGTGATTTATTTTATGGTATTTTCTGATTTAATTTATTTACAAAAGTGAATAAAACAATTCAGCATAAAAGCCGGTACAGGTGTCACCTCATATCAAGTAATAACATGCAGTGACCCACAGAAAGGATCACAGCTAACAATCTCTAATTGGCCCAAACCAATTTCTAATCTCTATATATACTCCTACACTGGAGGGCTACTTCCAATCAATCCCCTCTTCTCTTTCCTTTCATATCATCTTCCTCCTTTTTCTCTGTTTTTACTTTGAGAAGAGGGATTTGGTTCTCTGATAAAGGCCATGGCTAAGTTTGCTGCTTTTCTTCTCTTGGCCTTCATTGCCATTTCAATGCTCCAAACTCTGGTAAGATCTTTTCTCCGGCTTCTTCCTTCTATTTTGAAGGATAAACTAAGAACAAGAAATGAGAAGAATGAGGAAATTTACTTTATTTCCCTCTTTATTTGCAGGTTATGGCATCCAATGGCCATGGGGGTCACCACTATGACGATCAGGTAAGCTTCTTTAACTTTTTTTTCTTGTTTAGCAGATAATGTGGGTGCTTAAACTTGATAATTTTGTTTAATTCTTTAATAGTTGTTAATTAATTACTTAATTCACATTGTAATTCCATATTTTTGTATAATTTCAGAAGCGTTATGGACCAGGAAGTCTTAAGAGCTCCCGTAAGTAGCTACATTTTCTCTGCTAGATCATTTATTTTCTCAGTTTCCTTTGCTTTCCCTCCAACCAAACAACAAGAAAATCATAATGACAAAGGCAGCCCAAGTCAAAGTGGGGTTTTGACTGTGGTCATTTTTCTTCTTGAAATTAACCATTTCTTTAATCTTTTCCAAGAAAAATGGATCTGGGAAACAGTAATATAATGATGCTGTTTTTTACTTTTTTTTTTTTTTTGTTTATTTATTATATTTGTTGAATGACCAGAATGCCCTTCACAATGCTCGAGAAGGTGCAGCAAGACACAGTACCACAAGCCATGCATGTTCTTTTGTCAGAAGTGTTGCAGAAAATGCTTGTGTGTGCCTCCAGGGTATTATGGAAATAAATCTGTTTGCCCTTGCTACAATAACTGGAAGACCAAGGAAGGTGGACCAAAATGCCCTTGAATTATTCACTTCATCTCTAATTTACCCTTCCTGAGTTAATCTTCCTTTTAATTATGGGATTATTATCAGCACTGCTATGTTGTTGTTAAATTCTACTACTAACTATATATTTATATAAATTCTTAATGTGTTTTTGTTTTGTTATTTGAAATGAAGCCACTCCTTAGAGATTGTCTCTAAAATGAGAGTGGATAGTCTATTATTGTATTATCAATTAATGGATTTTCTGTTTTATTATTATTATTAATCTCAATCTTAATCCCTTTTTTATGGATGGTACGGTGAAATTCAGTGCATTTCAATTTCAACAATTAGACTAAATTATTTTAGATAATTTTTTTTTTTTTTTGTTAATTAGAATTAGATTGGGAATTAATTGTTGGAAACAAAAATTTTGAATTAATTGAAATTGGTGATGGAAATGGGAAACTTAAGTGAATTGTGAAATTAGGGTTGCAGGAAATGAAGTCAAATTGAATGTTTGAATACTTGAATAGGAAAAGCGTTAATTCACAGCCCACTCTAAAAAAAGAGAGGCTGCCCTACCAAAATAACGAAAATTGGGGCATTGAACGCTCATTATGCCTCAACATGTGGCTACAAATAGGATATTTTTAGGGTATGTTCGTCTGTAAAATGATGTTAAGGTTTTCAACTTTCAAATTGAGCATGATGAAAGTGGCAAAAGAGATTACCAAAAAAGAACATTTTTGAACTAACCAATACTTACATGAAAAATGGCCTTAAATAGTCTTTGACATTCTGAAAATCACAAAATTATTTAATTGTTGAGGTAAATTGATTGTTTTAGTACAATTAAATTAATACTGCATGCAAAATTATTCAAAAACAATAAAATTAAAACCATGATAAAATTTTAAGATTTGTAAATTATGACTTATTTTTTCTCATTCAAATAAAGAATATGTTAAAATTTTAAAATATTTAAACCTCATCACTTGAATTTCTTCCATTCAAATAACTAATTTTAAAAAATTAGTAAAATCCCAATTAGGTGAATTTAAATTTTTTGTTTTTTATAAATATAAAAATTAATAATTAGAATTTAACATGATTTTATTTCAGTTGGTTTGTTATTTGAACAATGATGAAGTTGAAGGTGCAAATTCCCTTGTGAGTATAAAAAAAAGGTTGAAAATAATATAATTAAATTTATTGAAAAGTCATGGAATTGAGTGATCACAATAAATAGAAACTAAATATAATATATGCTGATCGCGAATAATACAAATTTATTGCTTTATTAAATTAATCTAATGTCACGATCTAAAATCATGGGTCGGACCGGCATTAAGACCTAGGTAAGCTTAATGCCCTGAGATCCGTAGTAAACCTAAACTATAACATTAAATTTTTGTTGTTATTTGATTCTAAAAATAGTAATTTTTGTTGTCATTCGATAAATAGTAATTAACATTTTTGGCCCAGCTTTATCATCATATACAATTGATCAGTAGTGTTATAAATCCATACATCGGCTCTTGGCCTACTTTTTTCATTCTTATATATATATATATATATATAAGTGAGCGGATCCCCTATACCTAGTTAACAATCTCATAAAGACCTACGTCGTTCCAATTTTCACCCAAATAAAAAGCACAATATTATCACATCACAAATATTCATGAATTTAATCAATACACCATATGCAACATATGAGTGTAATTGAAAGAAGAATTTATATATTACTGTAGAATAGAAATATTATATATAAGATGGATGATATTAATAATATAATAACAATAAAATTTTAGGTATGAATATTGATTATATAATAATGGAAATAGGAAATGAATATTGATTATTTTGAAATAATATATGAAGTATGATATGCATATGAAATATATGTATGCAAGATGGTGTGCCATTTATTATTATACACAGTGATAGTCGAATATTTCAATTCCACTTTAGGTCCTGATTTGAAGAAGTAGTAGATGATTTTGGTCTGTCTAGAAAGATACACAACAATAATATAATAATAATAAAATTTTAGAGATGAATACTCGTTATTTTGAAATAATATATGGAGTATGATACGCATATGAAATGCATGTATGCAAGATGGTGTGCACCATTTATTATTATTCATAGTGATAGTAGAATATTTCAATTCTACTTTGGGTCCTGACTTAAAGAAGCAGTAGAGAATTTCGGTCAATTTAGAAAAATACATATAGTAAAGAAAATAATATTAGACACTAAATCCCTTAACTAAAAGCTTTTAATAAATTTATTTATTTATTCTTATCTGTCGGTCTAAATTTAATTTTTATTTTATTTATAGTAGCATTCTTTCAAAATATAACTACTCATTTATATTTCAATATAAATAATAATCCAGTATATTAAATAACTATTCATTATACAATCTGTTCATTGGTAATTAATTACCTAAATATCTAACAATTAAAATGATGACTTATAACAAATCTTTAATTTAATAATTCATAATTCACTACCAATATAATTCACTCAATAAACCTTAATTTCACAATAATTAATACTTACTATCAAATAATTTAGTTTGCTTAATTTGCATCAAATGTCCAAATATTTCTCAATTATTTAATTTATCTACCTTATTTAATTTTTAATAACCAAACAACTATATTTCTTTATTTAATAATTTAATCCCTTACTTATAGTATCTCTAGAATATATTTATATTCCAAACTATAAATTAATACCAACAAACAATAAATTCTTTAGTAATATAATCCATCATTATCTATTGTTCAATTCAAATCTTTTAATTGAAATACACCAATAATTTCACCATTTAATTCACCACAATCAATTTCATCAAATATTCATTTTTGTATTTCCTTATAATGATTACCATTAAACTCCTTAAATTTATTTAAAAACTTCAATTATCAAATCCTATAATTTGTCTTTAACCTCAATAATCAATTCAACTCCACAATAATTATAATTAACTCAAATTTATTAATTCCAATTTTTAACTATTAATTTATTTTTGTAGAATGTACTCTCATATATCATTTTACTTAAATCCACTAATTACCCATTAATAACAACTCAATCTAAATCAAATCGTTTATAACCAAATAATCATTTTTATTTTTTTTAACTTAATATAATCTAACTAATTAAATCAGTTAATTATAAAAATTCTATTAACAACATATTTTAACACTAACCACAATTAATTCATAATTAACCAAATTCTCAAAATACCACCTTTAATAATATTCTAATATAATATATTTAATCTTAGCAATAAAATTTCACCTTTCATAATAATCCATTTAACCAATCAACTAATTAATTCAA
>CANUEP010163253.1:0-24044 GCA_947857235.1 Jatropha podagrica
TTATTCAAAACATATACTTAATATAGCATAAAAGTACTTAAACCAAGCTTAAAAGCAAATGAAAATCAAGCCCTACCACCTTATGGTGATTCGGCCTCTATATGAATACCAAGGAGGGGGAGTTCCCCTCTTTCAAATAAACCTAAAAGCAAGTTGTAAATACTTATAAAAGCCATTAAAAGTCTTAACCCAAAATCCTTTAACATAAAACTCATTTCTACTCAAATCTTACTTTCTTTAAGTCCTATAAAATCCATAATCATTAAAAGTATAACAAAAGATTTAAACCACCATTTAACTACTTATCAACTAACACATTAAAGTCAAAACCAAGCAAAATAAAGGAACAAATCAATAGGCCCTTCATCTCAAGTGGTTCGGCCAAGCTTAGTAAGGTAGGAAGGGAATGTTTTCCCTTCCAATTAAGCATTCTACCATGCTTGGAAATCATGCCATATCGTATAAAAGCAACCAAATAATCATTTCCCAAACAAAATCACAAAACCTTCAAAACTCATTCAAAATCTAAAAATTAAAAACTTAAAGAAAATGAAAAGGGAAGGAAAATATTATTACACTAACCTTTAAATTAAGCTTGAATAAGCTTAGAAATCTTATTCCTTAACCTTTTCCTTTCCTTTAGAGTATGTTTCTCCAACCTCTTCAAAGTAGGAAAATCAACCTTGTTGTGAAGCTTTTCTCCAATTCCCTTGCTTAAGGACTCCAAATATCACTCTTTTATACTTAGTTCTTCAAGTCTTATTACTAGACTTTGGTTTAATTTGATGGTTTAGTGGTAGTTTAGAGGTAGAGAATTTGAAAGAAAATGGAGGAAGAGAAATGGAGTTGGCATGGAACATGGAGAAGAAGAGAAAATGAAAACTAAGATAATGATGGGTGGCTTTAGGTAGCAAAGTCAAACTTGGCTACCTCATTTTATGTCAAATGAATGGCTAGGATTAAGTCTCTAGTATTCTCATCCAAGGACTCTAAATATTCATCAAATAATTCTCTTCTAATTATGATTTAACTCCACCAATTCATTAAATTAACTCCATAAAAATAATTTTTCAATTATTTCTTAACATATTACACTAGAAAACACTATTGATTAAATACCTTAATTCTCCAAAAATATTCATAAAATGTTTTCTACCCACCTAAATCGTGCAAACATGCTCCAAAAATATTAAATCAAGTATTAGACAGCATAGTAATTTTTTCGGACCGATAATACCAAGTCCTAGACCGATGGTATTATTCATAGACTGGTAAACTACTATTCACCAATAATTTATTACTTACTTTGTCATGAAAAATCTATATCTTAACTTTAATTAATTAAGACTAATCACATAAAATCTAATTTACTCCAAAAATATTAATTATGTTCAATGCCATTACCGGGTCCAAATAAAAGCGGCATCTCTCTTATAAGTCTATTAATAAGGTATCTGATACTGACTTCTGTGTGTTGCTATGGATTATGTCACGTGATCCAACCCCACCAAATACCTCTACTTCTAAACTACATTGCCAGCTTCAGCAAGTAAAAACCCAAATTTATGATATTTTTATCGAGATTACCGAGCTATCGTCCCATAGGTAAGTTGATCATTAGATATCTCTCTAACTAGGCCAAGGACTAGTTTTAGTTAAACCTTACTGCTGGAGTAATTCGCTTGAGCTCAAGCACTTTTTCTTGCCTAGTTCGTCTTGTCAAAAAGAGGCACGATAGTTGGAGGTTCTGTGTTGACTACCGACAACTCAATAAAGTCACTATACCACACAAATGGCCCATACCTATGATCCAAGAGGTGCTTTATTATTCTCTAAATTGGACCTTAGGTCAGGATTCTTTCAAATTAGAGTTGCAGAATTAGCCACACACAAGATAGCATACCTGTAACACCAAAGCCCAATCCCGAAGGACCACACGACCAAAGCCACATTTGGCGTCGGAGCACCGTCTTATCCTACAAATTAACCCTAGATCATACATTTGAAATGGCTAAGTTTTCATAAGGAGGCAAATATTATTTTTTAAAAAATAAAATAAAAGTTTTAGGAAATTTCTACAAAAAATTCGCAAGAGTTTCCCCTAAAAATTAACTTGCCACACAAAGAAAATAAATATACTTCCAATATTTATTCCTCCAAATCTCCAAAACTCCAAATCAACACAACCAATCACACAGTACTTCTAAATACTCATTCATTCACATAGGTTCTAACATATAAATTTTACCATTCATTCTGCGGAATAATTCTTATAAATTTACAAATCCAATATTTACAACCTCAATACTTAACAATAAGTCTATACATGCCAAAATTAAATCTCATTCTGCCCTACCCAAAAATAGAATTTCTTCTCTGATGCTATGCCTCTAGTCTTCAGGTAGCATCCACCGCTCTCAACCTGCGCGTGATCAAAATCGACGCGCTGAGTTGAAGATTTAGTGGTGCTAAATAACTTAATAAATAAATAGAAGAGATTGCCTAAGCATCAAATGCATTACATAACTTAAAATTACTTAAATCAAACATAAAATATCAAAAGTGTTCAAATCAGTAAATATATTCTAGATATCATAAGTAATTCATTCTTAAGCATAAAATCATAGTTTGACATATATAAGGAAATTTTATAAATACCAATATATTTCCATTTTTCTCTTATAACAAAACATGATTTATTCTTAGTTAAGGCTCATACGTATACTGAGAGAAATATAATTAGAATTGATTTTAGAGATATTGGAGACAGAGATGTGGCCTATGAAAGCACCACCAAAGACAGAGATGTGGCCTGTGGAAGCGCCACCAGAGTAGAGATGTGACCTGTGAAAGTGCCACCAGAGTAGAATAAGCGCATTCGCTTATTCAGAGAGGGCTGATAACCCTAGCATATGATCATAGCTCATATCATAATAGAGAGGCATTAAAGCCAAGTATGCTTATCTTACAAAGTAAATCTCATCTTACCATATTTCAACCATGTATAGTAGAGCCAAAATCAAAATCATTCTTTTGCAAATAACATTATTACTTATACATGAGTCCTTTGCAAAATATCTCATAACTTAATACTTATTATTTCAAAATTACTTAACTTACAACTTGTAAATACTTATCAAATCTTTCTTATGTTCCAAATCAAAATCATGTCTCTTAAATACACACACATAAATAACTTTAAATGCTTAGAAATCAATGTTTAAAAAGACAAAACACATGCCTTACCACCTTAGGGTGGTTCAGACTCTTTAAGTCATCAAAAGGGGAAAATGTTCTTTTTCATAAAAC
Organism: Jatropha podagrica; assembly: GCA_947857235.1. Taxonomy (NCBI): domain Eukaryota; kingdom Viridiplantae; phylum Streptophyta; class Magnoliopsida; order Malpighiales; family Euphorbiaceae; genus Jatropha; species Jatropha podagrica. Next base: position 3,310 of record CANUEP010163253.1, read on the forward strand.
ACCATAACTCAAGTTAGAAATACTTAATTAAAACATTAAAAACCTTTACTTAACACATTTAGTCTTATAAACTTATTTTTACACGTTTCAAGCTTTCTTTAAGTCTTAAAAAATTCTCAAACCTTTGTATTCAAGAAAGGGCTTTTAACACTCTCAAAATTACTTATTAAGAAACTCATTTAAGTTAAAATCAAGCATTGAAATCAAAGGAACCATGGTGTCCTTCAACTACATAGGTTTGGCCACATTTTCCAAATCAAAGGGAAAATGCTTCTTTCCAAATTAACCACATTAATCTTAAGGAGACCATACATGAACACATTAAAAACAAAAGAAAACAAAAGCATGAAACAAAACCAAGAGCCCTTCCTCCTAAGGAGGTTCTGCCACTCTTGGTTAAAGGGGGAACAAGTATTTCCTTTCTATTTTAAGCATTCTTCCATGCTTATGAATCATGGAAAATCAAATTAAAACATTCAAATACTCATTCCCCAACACAATTCACATAATTCTCAAAAATCATTAAAAACCTAAAAATTGCAAACTTAAAGAAATTTAAAGGGGAATGGAGGTATTAGTGCACTAACCTCTTAATCAAGCTTTAAGAAGCTTGAAAAGTCTTAATATTTGGCTTTTTCCTTCCCTTTTATGGAGGGTTCTCCAACCTCTTCAAAGTAGGAAAATTTACATTAGAATCAAAAATTAAAAAAGAAATGGATGGAGCATGACTTAATGCATCAATTACAAGTCTAAACCTTGAATTCTACTTATTAATTCACAAGTTCACAACTTACTTGTTCTTGGTGGAGACTCAAATTCCTTAGCTTAAAACTTCAAATTCTTACTCCTAAGCTTGAGTCCTAATGTTTGCTTACTATTTCAAAGCTTAAACTAGGTGATTTGGTGAAGTTTTAAAGTAGAGAAATGAGAGAAAATGGAGAAGAAGGAGGAGAAGTTAGAATGGAGAATGAGAGGAAGAAGAAAGAGGAATAGTGTTGCTTTTAAGTAGAAAAGTCAAATTTGGCTTCTTCATTTTATGCCAAATGAATGGCTATGATCAAGTCAATGTATTCTCATCCAGTGGCTCTAAATATTCATCAAATAATTCTCCTCTAATTATTATTTAACTCCACCAATGAATTAAATTAACTCCACAAAAATAATTCCTCAATTATTCCTTAATATACTACACTAGAAAACAGTATTCATTAAATGCCTTAATTCTCCAAAAATATTCATGAAATATTTTCTACCCACCTAAATCATGCAAATTTGCTCCAAAAATATTAAATAAAATATTAGACATGCATAGTAATATTTTCGAACGGAAATAATATCAAGCCCTAGATCGATGGTACTATTCATAGACCGGTAAATCACTATTACCGACACCGAAAAATGATATGAAAAAATGGACTGTTACAATACCACAATCATTCAGGGCCACTATGAGTTCCTTGAGATGCCTTTCCGACTCACCAATGCTCGATCATCTTTCCAAGCAATTATGAATGATATTTTTCATCCTCATTTGTAGAAATTTGTTCTCGTCTTCTTCGACAACATTCTGGTTTTGTAGCAAAGATTGAGAAACTCACTTAAGCCACTTTAAGATTATCTTATACCTCTTGCAAGATAATTTTTAACACCTTAATGGGAAGAAATGTTCATTAGGTCATTAGTCAATTGAGTACTTGGGACACACCATATCAGCTCAAGGTGTTTCCATGGATCCTTCTAAGATCACTAGCATACTTCAATTGCCTGTATCAAATTGTGTTTAAGGCTATCCATGTTTTTCTCGGTCGTACTGGTTATCACCACCAATTTATTGAGCACTATGGTTCCATAGCTAGTCCTTTAATAGCCCTATTAAAGAAGGAAGTTCAAGGCAATTTCCAATGGAGCTATTCAGCTTAGTCATCATATAATACATTGAAGGCAGCAATAGTTTCATCCCTTATGCTAGTAATGCTTGATTTCTCTTGTCAATTTATAGTGGAGATTGATGCTTCTAAATTTGGCATTGGAGTTGTTCTAATGCAACAAAATCGATCAATAGCTTTCAGTCACAAAGCCACTAGAGATCTGGCTTTAGCAAGATCAGGTTATGAGAATGAATGCATGGCATTAGTATTAGCCATCCAACATTGGCATCCCTATCTGATTGAGCAAAATTTTATTCGACGAACCAATCAAAGAAACCTCAAACACTTACTGCAACAAGAGGTTTCCACCCCTGTTTAACAATACTGGTTTACAAAACTAATGGGGTATAACTTTATTATATAATATAAGTCTGGCACATCTAATTGGGAAGATGATGCTTTATCCAGGCGCAATGAGGAGTTTTATATTCAAATGATATCTACTCTTCAATAGGTTGATTTGGATGTTATTAACAGAGAAATCCAACAAGACTCTCAATTATCTCATATCATCTCTGACTTGAACAATAACAAGCGTCATCATCTTGATTTTCTCTAATTCATGGCAGACTCTTCTATAAAGGAACGCTGGTTTTAGATCTAAATGGGTACCAAAAATCATTACTGAGTTCCACTCCACTGCCATTGGGGGTCATTCTAGTGCTTTCCAAGCTTATAAGAGGATTGCCTCTGATTTCTTCTGGTGTGGTTGATGCCCTCAATTCAAAAGTTTATTGTAGCCTACTTATCATGTCAGAAACACAAATATGAAGCTAAAAATCTAGCTAGCCTTTTGTAGGTCCTTCTTATACCAGCAAGGATATGGGAGGATATCTCAATTGATTTTGTTACTAGATTACCTTGATCACATGGCATCGATTGTATATTGGCAATAATGGACTGGCTATCGAAATATGCCCACTTCATTCCGCTAAAGCACCCATTTATTGCCATCAAGGTTGTAGAGCTATTTGCCAAAGAAATAGTCAAACTACATGGAGTGCCTTAGACAATTAATCAGTGATGGGGACCCGGTCTTCTTAATCCACTTTTGGATAGAGTTTGTAATAGCCTAAATACAATGAAAATATCATACCCAAAATGTTATGTAAATTATGTAAATAAGTAATAAAGAAATATTTTATAAAATATATGACTTACTTAGATCATAAACGACTATTGAAATGTAAGGAGGTGAAATTTATAAAGTATTAAAGTGATCGATATGGAAAATCATAAAACACCTAAAGTGAGATGACACAAATGTACCAAAAAGAAAATCTCCTGAGGAAATTAAGTTGGAAGGGACCATAATTCCATAAAAAGAAATTACATATATCTTAATCTAACAAAATAAGAAAATTTAAGATTAAAGGAATAAAATTCCAACAAATGAGCTTAAGTAATGAGAAAAGTGAAATGATCAAATTAGACATTTATATTATTAAAGAATTGATTTGATTAGGAGAGTAAGTAAGTAATTTACATATGCTAAGTCGCTACACAATCTTTCAATACTTAAGCTTATGACTCATCAAGAATTGCTTATGATTCATTGCAAGAGGAAGTGTGAAAGGGCAAGTGTGCATAGAAAAAAGCAAGAAGAAAAAGGCAAAACAATTGCATTCCATTAAGCAACCAAAAACACCTCTTCACCTTCAAACCGTATCTTCTCCTTTCTATTATTCTCCAAGATACTATAGTCCAACCATATCATAATATCAAGTTTCTTGAAGATTATCAGAGGAAAATTTAAGCTAATAAAGAAACAAGAGAAGAGAAAGCAAAAGAAATAAAAAGAAAGGTATGAAATTTAAATTATGCCTTTGATTTTCATATTTCCCTAAGCTTAAACCTCTAATTTGATGATCAAAGCTTAAACATATCTCTTAAAAATGTTAATTAATCACTTAGAATTCTAGAAGTTTATTTGGATTGAAAGGAATTGAACATGGAAGAGCTAGAAATCTTAAATTTTTAAAACTATCTTAATAAGTTTGCTTAAATTCAGTCACTATTTTTTGTTAAATTAAATATGTAAACAAGATTCAAAATTAATGAAATTTTACAGAGAGCTAAGTTAGGATATTGGAAAGGTTTTGGTGAAAGAACAAGTCCAGAAGATGAAAGGAAAAGAATTTATGGCTAAGTAAATACAAACTACTCAATATGACACTCTAAACAGATTTTAGTAATGTGTTTAGGTTGTTTGACCATGTAAATGAAGTTTAAAAATTATAAAATTTTATAGAGATGTATCCAAATATGTTAATAATTTTTTTGTTAAAAGGCAATTCTAAATGATGAGGGAAAATGGAGATATTGATAAAAAAATTAAGACTACTCAGTATGAGAAAGCTGAAAATTCTAGTTCTATTGTTAATTTATTTGAATAGGTTAATGAACTCAAAAATTCATAAAATTTGATATGGGAGTGCCTTGAGATGTTAGAAATATTGTGTAAAAACTTCTAAGTAAAGTAATTTGTGAAAATAAAAATATAATCAAAAGAATCCAAGTAGCTCACATGCTGAAAATTCTGAATTTTCTTAACTTGCACTAAAGTTGACCAAACTTAAATGTAAATTATTTAACCATGAACATAAGTATAAAATGGATCAACATTGATCTCAATATGTATATTTATGACCCTAAAATTTCAAATTCAAATTTAATGGATAAAAATACCAAAGAACCTTCAATATCAATAAAGAGTTAGAAATAAGACTAAAAGTGCAATATGTGTTTAAATGTAAATATAGGTCGAGAATTACTACGGAATCATTTTGAAACTATAAGCAATTGAGAGGAATTGAATTCTCATTTTCAAGGTGAGTTATAGTGCCTAACCCTTTCTTGTTGCATTGGAACTTTTTATTAAATGCATACCATTACTGGTATTTGAAACCATTTGTTAATTGTGATATTTAGATTATGAATTGTGAAACCTATTTGGCCTATGGGCCTATTTGATTATACCAAGCCATTTATTTAGCCAATATGACAAAATCCCAACTTGATGGGAATTATACCATCAAGCTATGTGTACATAGAGATTTGTGATTAAAGGGAGAAGTCACTGCCCTAAAGTATGTGATGTCTGATAGCAATAGAATGTATATATTGATATGTTTTCTTTAGTGCTATCTATGTGATTATCTATCATATTATTAATTTTGCCTTTGTAACATTTATCCGATTACTATGAATCCTTTTATATGGACTTATTTTTATTGACGAGCTGTAATGGTACTATCATCCTGTGTTACTATAAATGTTGAACCCTAAGATAATTTTCAATGTACATGCTATCGATATGACACTATAATTTCACTGAGTTGATGACTCACTCAAGCGTCTGTGGCTTCAGGTAGAGGTGATCCAGGTTTGTCAACTTCTTGATTTCCTTTTTCAACAAGAAGCTTACGAATGATGTAAATAGTTGTTAGATATTACAATTTATATGAACTATAGTTGCTCTGTAGTACCTTTATGAATATTATTAGTTTGGTATGTATGTAAGCTATAATGTAAACAGTATTATGATAGTATGATGTGTGATTATACATAATATGTGGAAGATTTCATTCAATGATCCCAGGAATTAAATGAAAGTAAATAAAATTAATTATAACCCATCTAAATAATAAATCAAGACAAATAATGTTTGCAATTGGATTAATTCAGTTGTGGTTTTTACGAGGTGCCTTGTGGCCTTAAGCCTACCTGGACTTTAGGACCATCGAACCATCAATTTTGGGTGTGATAGACTTATTCTATTTACAAGGTACCCAGCTATCCTTTTGTTAAAGTGATGGCCAGAGCGAGGTACTCAACCATAGTCTAGAATTGTACCTACGATGTTTCTCCTCTGAGCAGCTTAAAACCTAGTCGAAGTGGCTCTACTGTGCTGAACTCTGGTATAACACAAATTTTCAAGGTGTTATAAAGAAAACACCTTTCGAGGCTGTTTATGAAAGACCTCCCTCGAGTATCCAAAACTACATGCTAGGTGAAATCAGAGGTAAAGCCCTTTCCCAAAACCTACAAAGTCAGGACGAAATATTGAGACAGTTACGTTACAACTTGCATCGAGCCCAGCAACTTACAATTAAATATGCTAATAAGTGTTAGAGGGATCTCCAATTTTCTATTGGTTATAAGGTGTTTTTAGAGCTACATCCCCACCGTCAACAATCTGTGGCTATGCAAGTCAATGCTAAATTATTCGCATCCTACTTTAAACCCTTTGAAATATTGGAAAACTAGGACTAGTTGCATACAAGTTGAAACTCCCTTCAACATCCAAGATTCACCATGTGTTTCGTATTTCTCAATTGAAGAAAGTTGTTAGTGACCATTCTGTTGTTGAGAGTTTACCCGAAGGGTCGGAGGTGCGAGAAGGACCTATGTTGGAACTTACTAATTTTTGTCAAAGAAGATTTATGCAAGATGGTGATTTATAGAAAACTCAAGTGCTAATACAATGGAAAGGTAGAGTGAAGAAGAGGCAACTTGGGTGGATGAGTCTGATTTCTCAATTTAGTTCCCTCACTTTCACCTTGAGGATAAGGCTATTTTTCCAGCAGCTGGTAATGATAGAAAAGCTCTTGATGCTAAAACATTCTTAGTATATTCTAGAAGGGGGAACCTGCTAAAGGCAATAAAGGGAATTCTAAATACCAAATTGGGGACCAAGAAATAGAGACATGTAAGCAGATTCATCATAAACAGCCTATTTAAAGGATGAAGATGAGAAAGGCATCTTGGTACAATTCAGTTATTTTGAGTAGAGTAATCTGCACGGGCAAAGGCCTAGGGTTGATCCAGCCATTATCTTATCCTTCTTATTAATTTTCTGTTTCTTCTTCCTTGTAACCACAGAGGACAGATTTGGTTGATTATTACTATAAATCTTTTTTCCAGCTTCATCTCTAATATCTTCTTCTATTTTTCTTGAACTATATCAATGTTGTTATAACAGTGGTTAACACCCGTCATGAACTCGGTCTAAAGAAGTTTTTCTACTGTAATCAATGTGGCAGACATATTACTTATAAATGTTGAAATGATGTTTTCATATCAACATTTGTGTGGAATTGTTGGTGTAGACCGTCAAATGTTGTGTGGAGAAAACCTTGAGCTTGTCCTGATGGATTAGTGAAGTATGAGCATAAATCCTAGAATGATTCTGTTTTTTCAATTAAATGAAATTGAAAATCTATCCATGTACTATGCTTGTGTTGAATTAGTACACAATATTATGCACTTCACATAGCATGCAGCATGTATACACGTTTCTTTTTTTTTTTTTTTCATGAAAAAAAAAAGGTGCTAGGAATATATTTAACGAAGATAAAAAGAAAAAAGTTTGCGCGGCAAACAATGTTTTAATATTTATTATTGGTGTGAAAAAAGTTAAATATAGTCAATATAAAAAGAAAAATATTTGAGAATTTCAAAGTGAAAAAGTTAAATTATTATTATTATTATTATTATTATTATTATTATTATTATTATTATTATTATTATATAATTCAACAAAGTAAACACATTTGCCATTAAATTTTTGTAGCTGTACTAATAGAGTAATAATATACATAATAATATATAAATGAGCAATAAATTGATAGAATAAATTTATAAGATTATCACTTATTAATATTAATTATTCGTCTTCAAAGTTCGGATGTTACAAGATGTTTAAAACTAAAAATATTTTCTTTATTATAAAAAAATAATCACTTTCAATCATTTAAATATCAAATATATTATACTTAATAATTTCTAGAGAAATAAAATAAAAAATAATATTTTTCATAATTTTTAAACATATATATACATAAATCAAGTTTATAACTAATCTAGAATTTTTTATTTTCTAGAAATATTTTATTAGGTTTTAAAATAATTTTTATAAATATTGATTATTATTGAATTCATTTTGAATAAATAGTCTAAAATACGACATAAATCCAATAAAAATTAAAAACATAAAAAAAATTTTATTTAAATTTGCCCTGATTTAAAATAGGGTGAGAAATATTATAATCTCCCTTAATAAAAGAAACACACATATCAATTTAATTGTACCTTTGTTAATCATTGAGAATTGAATATACTTTATAATTTTATCGTCATCACCACATTGATCAATCTCAAATTTATTAAATCCTATGAAAATGGACTTATATTGTTTGCGAGGAATCTATTTCTTTTTATTAAAAGTATGATGTGATTTTCTTTCAATGGTTTCAGTTATATTGAAATAGATGTTTATACAAATTCTATAAAAATAGAAAAGTGAAAAAAAGAAAAATGAAAGTGAAAATATTGATGACATTGTTAATTATTTATAAAAAGGAAGTGAAAATTTTTTAAAATATTAATGATATTATTAATTTTATTAATTATTTAAAAATTAAAAATATTAATGATATTAATTAAATTCTCTATTAAAAATATTAAAAATAAAATTTTAAAATATAAAAATTATTTTCAACTTAACAAATTAATATTATCGCATCATCATATTAATACTTTAAAATGACGTCAGATAAGCTTTTAAAATTTTTTTATATATTTATATAAATAGTAGTGATGGTGGTAAGTACGCTTTTTTTCTTTTTAGAAAATTATATAATGGGCACATTTTAACCAAAAAAAAGAAGAAGAATGTATTATAGGCAGGTTGAAAGTTTTGGGCTTATTGGCCCATTGCATAAACAAAAACAGTTTTACTGAGTTGCTATTACTAAGGCAAAAGGAGAAAAGGGCTGAATGGTAAATATACTGTTATGGCAACAGTAAACCATCCCCACCCTTTAGTTATATATAATAATATGGCTCATGGGCCACAATTTAGAGCTTATTTACTGGAGTTTTTGGTAAAAGATATGGAAACATGAAAAAGTTGTAATTGTTTTTTCAATATAAAATCTATGGCAGAATTTTTTTTTTTTTTCAAAATATTTCTTAATATAATTTAAATAGTAAATTATTAATGAGAGCTCTAAGTATGATAAATACAAAATAAAATCATTATTTTTTTAGAAAATAGAAAGGTAATTAGTTGAATGTTCTAATCATTCTAAATTTAGTTATGTCCCATTCAATAGTATTTTCATTTTATTATCACATGTGAATATGAAAATTAAAATTCTCAATATTTATTAAATTTAATTTTTTACTCAATCTGAGTTCAATTAAAAATTATTAAAAATTTTATATAACTTTACAATTTATAAATTCTAACACTTGAGATATATAATTTGGACACCTTTCAATTCAAGAATAGATTATTATATATGTGAATGATGAATTAAAATCCAAATAGTTCATGGATGAAATAGAATTTGAAACTGCTTATTTTTCTTGACAGACTTCAAGTGTGTGAAAGTAATTTTAGCAAGTGGATTATTATCTCCACAAATTTTAATTAATAAATTGTATATAGGATATGTTAATTAATTGTTGGAGACTCACATTAATTGGAATTTGGAAAGCTAAATACTATTGCATGTGTATGATGTGCTATTGACACTACATGCATTTTGATATAATTAACATTAACTAACAATATTTTTCTTAAAAAAAAACATTAATAATATTGTCAAAATTGGGCCTAACATAAAAATTGGGCTTGGGTTTATTGTAAGTGGGCTTTTAGGGTAAAACTACTATGAAAAATTGAGATTTTCTTTTGCCTAAAGAGAAGTGTATATTCACCACTATATTATTACTATTTAAATATAGACTATAGATTTAAAAATATTAAAATGACCTTTTACCCTTCAAAATCGCTAGTGTTCATTTTTTAAAAAACATTAAAATTTTAAAAGTTTTGATAACAAACCCAATCATAAATAACTTTCTCTCCTTTAAAATACCATTAAAATTGAGAGAATGGCATAAAATGGGTTTTAAGAAATTCTATAAAATAATTATTAATGTTAATAGAGATAAGGTTAAAATTGAAAAAATAATTAATATTCTTTAATCTTCTCAAATGACAAATAAATTTTGATTTCAGAAAACAAGAAACAAAAGTAAAAATGGAATATTTAACAAAAAAATATTGTAATAAATGTGAAATTAATTGTGAAATAGAAATTATTTATCATCTCTGTTTTATAATACTTGTCACATTTAGAATTTCTGATTCCTTCAAAAATCATTAAATTTGTCTACGTTACAATAAATTATAGAATAAATTGACTATATTATGTTTAATTTAATACTAATTCTCTAAAAAACTATTAAATTGAAGCAATAATTATTGGTCGTATATAAAAGATAAACATGAAAAAAAATATTTATTACTCTTTGAACCACAAATATGACAAGTATTTTGAAATAAACTATTTTCTTAAATATAATAAATATTATGAAACGGAAGTAGTAATTCTCCTAAATTATAATAAAATTATAGATAATGTGATCAAATTACCCTTTATAGTAATTTATAGAGGTAATTATTATATTTAACGTAAATAAGAGTAACATTAGAAAAATATCAGTTATTTATTTACTTCATGCATAGTTTATTTTTAAATTAAAAGTGAAAACTAAAAAAGGCAAAAATAAGTAGTGGGAGAAGAAAGAGAGAATGATAACAATAACAGTAGCAATAATAAGTTGTGATTTCATCGGAAGAAGCCACAATTTGGACGTGTCAATTGGTAAAATTAGCCACAATTTCAATTCATAATTCAGAGACCGAATTGAATTGAATACTGGGAGAAGCAAAAGAGACAGAGGGGAGGGAGAATGAAAGGGCATATGAGTAATTTTAATGTGCATGACCTGTGATTTTTATCCAACTCAACCAATTTTAATCAATTTAGTAATTGTATTTAATTGCAAAATTTTGTTATGATGCGGACACATAATTGTAAAATTTTTCAGTTAGCCATTAAAATATAAAATTTTGAAAAATTGAGGCGCTATATTTATAATTATCTCTCACCCAATTAAGAATAATTTTCTCTCATTTAATCACTATTAAAATCGAGGGAGAAAGAGAGGGGCGGAATGATATAAAATGGGGTTTAGACAATTTATATATATAAATAAAACTTACTTGTATTTAGTAGAGACCGTATGTAGTAAAATTAAAAAAAATAAATTGATATTTTTTAATTTTTCAAAAAGATAAATAATTTATTTATTTTATACAATGTTTGCTTTTTTTGGTTAATATGTGTTAAACTATTAGAATTTTTAGGGAGATTAATTGTGATTAACCCGATTTTAGGATAAAATTTGAGTATATATAGTGGAGTCCGAACAGTCCATATTAAATTAAGATTCTGAATCTTGATTTGATTCCTATTTAAAGTTATTTTATAATAAAATATTATTATATGTTAACAGTAGTCTTCCTTTAGTTATTTGGTCATTTATGTCCAAATGAATATTTTATTTATTATTATTATATTTTTTTATTCTTTATTATTCTTTTTCTTTTTTTTGTTGGGGTTAATTATTATTTTTGTGGAGCTCGAGGCTTTGGTCTCTACGAGAAGTTGCTTTATTAAATGGTCCATCTCTTCGTCTGCTTCGCTTGGGCTATATAAAGGCCATTTTCATTTCATTTCTTACTTTTGTCACTTCTTAGTTTCAAAACATCTCTCTCTAGAATTCTCTTTCTCTCTCTATAACTTGTTAATTTCAGTAAGTTTTTTCTTCTTTCTCTTTGCATTTATTGATTTCCTTGAGTTAAGATAATGAGTTCATCTAGTAGTGAGGACGTTCGCATGGTGTCTGACCTTTCTAGGGGCGATCCCTCTGAGCGCCCTGTGGGCAAGCCTTCTGAACGCCCTATGGGTGAACCCTCTGAATGTTTATGGGTGATCCTCAGGAGGAGGAAGCAAATTCTGGTTAGGAGGAGGAAAGAAAATGTGAGAGTGGCGGACGTTCCTTCAAATATAAATGAGGGCGAGTTGCTTGACGTCTACTACTCTTACAACATCCCCTTCGAGTATCAGTTGGTTCGTCCTTCAGAAGATATGCAGATTAACTCTGCTGTAGATGTGGATTCAATTATGCTGTATGAGGAGGATTTTCGTTTGGGAGTTCGCCTTCCTTTGTCCGAGCCTTTGAAGTCGTTTTTTAACGACTATCAAATAACCATCAATCAACTTCATCCGAGCGGACTATGGTTTCTTTGTGTTGTCATTGCCTTAGCTAAAGAAGATAGGAATGACCTGAGTGCTAGTGCAATTCGGGAGTTGTATCAACTATGCCATTGTCCTACTGAAGATCATTGTTTTCTTCAAGCAAAGGCGAACTGCAATGTTTTTGCTAAGAAATCGAAGATATCGTCTTTGAAGAATTGGAAGTCCAAGTTTTTCTTGGTCAAGTTTGATGGTGGGTTTGGTATTCCGAACAACTGGTCTACCACTCCTCAGTGTTTCAGCTTCCTTCCCCTACTACCTATGACAGAGATGTTGCTGAGTCCATAAAGGCTAGGGGGCTCGAATCTGTTGATTTGAGGAAGGTGATAGATAATAGTTATCCCCTTCATTCGCCCAGCGGGCCTGTTCGGCTGAACCCTTCTGACCATGGTATTCTTTCTTCCTTTAATACTTTTGTTTAGGGTTATTAATACTAACTTAGTTTAATTTTCTTTTCTACTTTGTGTAGGCATGGCTCCTAAGAAGGCGAGGGCTTCGAAGATGTCTAAGATCGCTGCGGCTATGAAGTAGTGAGCCTCATCTGGTGTTCTTGAGGATGTGCCTCCTCCCTCTGAACCAGTTGCTGAACAACCTTCAGCCGAGCCATCAATTGCACCTGTGTCTGGTCTGCCTGCTTCTGCTCCTTCAGTTGAACCACCAAGAAAAAGGGCAAGAGAAGAGTCTGCTTCAGCTTTTGCTCGCCCAACTATTCCTTTTATTGGTCCAGCTCAGCGACTGAGAGCTGGGGATCTTCGATCCTACTTCATAAATAGGTATGGAGCAAACTGCAATGTTCGGGATGATGGTCCTAGTCGAGAACTAGCTCGTGTTTGTCTTTTTTCAGCAGATAGGCTCTTTTTTAACATTATGATGACCGGCTGACAATTGATTTTTTGAACCAATGTCTCTTTCAAGCTATTAACGCTAATACCCTTCAGTTCGAGCGATTCCAAAGCCTTAAGTCAGGCAAAATCGAGTTGGAGGTGAAGTGTAATGAGATGGAGATAACTTTACGAGAGGTTGCCAAGTCTATGCAAGAATAAGACGAGCAGTACAAGGCCGAGCTAATCTCTCGTGATTCTGACATAGAGAAGTTGCGAGAGGAGAAATGGAGCTTGTTAGACAAGAATAAGGGCCTAGATTCTAAGGTGGGGGAGTTGGAGGCTAGGCTGAAGGATTTAGGGACTAAGCTTGAAGAGGAGAAGAAGTGAGAGGAGTCTTAAGATGATGATTTGGTTCGAGCCTGTCTAAGCTTGCGAAAAAAATATATTAGCTGAGCTGAAGGTGAGGCAGCCAGAGGTGGATTGGAGGTGGGTAAATGACATCTAGCCAAATGATGCTGAAGGTGATGAGGAAGAGAGGCAACCTTCCTCAAGAGTTAGCTTGCCTGCTCCATCCGAGCGTGGTGCTTAGGAAAATTTTAGTTAGGAAAATTTTTGTATAGTTTTTGTAGGTGTAGTGTAGGAGCTCCTCGTACTTGTAAAAAAATTTTAACTTAATGAAATATCTATAATTTCTTCCAATCTCTATGTGCGCCTTGATTTCCTTTTTCGAGGTGATCTAGAGTTTTCTATTTTAACTTAAACATCAAATAATTACATGGCTAATTTAACTTAAACATTAAACCATTACCCTGGTTATTTCAACTTAAACATTAAATAATTACTTCCTTTTTTTGTATAGAGTAATATGGCAAACATCTACCTTTTGTATCGAGATTTAATTGGTGATCTTATGGGTCTTTTGGGCCATGAGGGAATTTGTGGGCCGCTTAGGCCATGGGCAAACTAACTAGCTGTTTAGGCCATTGGCGAACTTATGGGCTGCTTAGGCCATAGGAGAACTTATGGGCCGCTTAGGCCATAAGAGAACTAGCGGGCCGCTTAGGCCATTGGCGAACTTATGGGTTGCTTAGGCAATGGGAGAACTTATGGGATGCTTAGGTCATGGGAGAACTGGTGGGCCACTTAGGCCATTGGCGAACTTATGGGCCACTTAGGCCATGGGAGAACTTGCAACTGTATCTAGAACTCAAAGAGATAAGGGGAAAAGAAATTTTTAAGTAAAGATCATTCAGGAAAAACTTGACGAACCGTGCTCCTTGATAAATTTGAGGCTCAGTGCATCAAGTGAAAAAACCTGAGGTCTTTTAGCATATTTTATTATGTATAAAGAAGAGTTTGTTACATATTGAAAAGAATAAATGTATTAGTATGCTCGCTTGAGATTATCAGCATTCCAAGTTCGGGGAAGTTCAACTCCTATTTTTCTTAGTACTCCTATTTTTCTTAGTTTATAAGTGTTTGACCCTATCTGCTTTACCACTTCATAAGGGCCTTCTCAGGTTTGTATGAGCTTCCCAACTCTTGCCAAACCTTTAGTTATCTCTGCCTTCCTGCAAACTGCATCACCTTCTTTGAATTGCCTAGCTCTGACCTTTTTGTTGAAATATCGCCTTATCCTTTGCTTATATGCCTCAATTCGGGCTACTACATTTTCTCTGTGCTCTTTTGCTAGGTCTAGACTAATTTTTAGGCTTTCTTTGCTTTCCGGTTCATTGTATTCTCCAGTACTTTTACTGGGTAGCCCAATCTCCACTAGTATCATTGCTTTTGTTCTATACACCAAGGAAAAAGGTGTTTGCCCTGTTGCCTGCCTAGGTGTGGTCCTGTACGCCCATAACACACTATTAAGTTCATCTGCGCAGTTAGCTTTTTCTCCATCTTATCGCTTCTTTAATCCCTATAGGATGGGTCGGTTGGTGACTTTAGTTAGGCCATTAGTTTGCGGGTGAGCTATTGATGTAAAGTGTAGACTAATGTGCCACTCCTTGCAAAAGGATTTGAAGGCCTCTAAATTGAACTGCTTTCCATTATTAGTAACTATCCTGTGAGGAACCCCATATCTGAAGATGACATTATTCCTGAAAAAGCTAATGATCCAAGCTAGTGTGATGGTGTTGAGGACCTCTGCTTCTACCCATTTAGAAAAGTGATCAATTGTAACTACCACAAACTTTCTTTGAGCAATTGTTGTGGGGAAAAGTCCCAGGATGTCGATTCCCCATTGTACAAAAGGCCAAACTAAAGTTATCGATTATAGCTCTAATGAGGGTTGTCTAGGAACTCTGTCATATTTCTAGCATGTCTTGCAATTGCGAACGTACTGCCGAACATAACTTTTCAACATAGGCCAATAGTACCTTGTAAGCATGATCTTCCTGATTGTAGCATCTGAGCATTCGTGAACTCCCCTCACTTGTTCATGCAACTCCCTTATAATACAATTGTCGTCCTCTCTGGTTACACACTTAGCCCAAGGATGTGATTTTGATCTCTTGTAAAGTTCTCCATTGTCCAGTGTGTAGTTCGTTGCTTTTCGACATAGCTTAATAGCCTCTTGCCTGTCTTCTAGCCGAACATCCTTTTGGAGAAAATCTATTATTGGGCACATCCAGCTATCATCACTCTGGGTGATCAGAACTTCTTGTCTTTTAAAGCTCGAAGAGGTTAGTTGCTCCACTATAATCCCATATCTAAAGCTTCTCCTCTTGATATAGCTTTAGCTATGGCATCTACCTCCTTATTGTTTGCCCTTTCTATTTGTAATAGCTTCCATGTGCTTCCGCCTTCCTCTATTTTCTTGAGGAGGGATGTGGCTAGGGAGTGGTATTTAACCAAATTAGGTTCCTTGGTTGGGAAGGTACCACTGATTTGACTTACCACCAACTATGAATATGAGAAAATATGGAGGATGGGGGGTCACACCTCCAAAGCTAGCATTAGTTCTGCTATCAAGCCTTCGTATTCTGTCCCATTGTTAGTTGTTCAAAAATCTAGGTGAACTGCATGCTGCACTCTTATTTTCTTTAGTCCTTGTAAGACCAGCCCTACCGCTGCGCCTAGGTTTCCCAAAGCCCCATTTGTGTGAAGTTTCCATATATCCCCTTCAATGCTCGGTATTGTAGATTTCGATCCCTCCATTTGACCTCCACTAGAAAATTCAACTATAAAATTAGCCAGTACCTGTGCTTTCGTTGTCGTGCGGGATTAATACTTGATATCAAATTCACCTAGCCTGATGGACCACTCCACTAATCTTTCTAAGGTTTTAGCTCGGTGTAAGACTTTTTTTAGTAGATAGGATGTTCAGACAATAATGGTATGTGATTGGAAATAATGGTGTAAGCGATTTGCTATTGTAAGGACGGCGAAGGCTAATTTTTCCACACATGGATATCGGAGTTAGGCCACTCTTAAGACTTTGCTCATATAATAAACAGGATATTGTTCACCATCTTCTTCCCTGAGCAGTACAAAAGCTACTGAACACTAAGTAGATGCCAGGTACAAATATAAAGGCTCGTCTTTCTTTTGTCTACTCAAGAGTGGAGAGGAAAATAGAAATTCTTTAATTTGGTCGAAGGCGAGCTAGCATTGATTGTCCCATTTGAACCCTCTCAACTGTTTCAGCGTTTGATAAAAGAGCATGCAACTTTTAGCCGAACAAGAGATAAATCCTCCCAAGGCAACTATTCGACCATTTAATTGTTGGACTTTACGTATGTTGGCAGGTGGTTTCATCTCCATGATTGCCTTGATTTTCTCAGGGTTCGCCTCTATTCCTCTCTGAGATATAATGAAACCTAAGAACTTTCCTGCTTTTACTCTGAACGAGCACTTCTCCAGGTTGAGATTTATGCCAAACTTGTTCATAATGTGGAAGGCTTCTTGTAAATCTTTAGGATGGTTAACAGCTCGAAACTTTTCACTATCATGTCATCAGCATATACCTTTATGGTTCGCACGATTTTCTCTTTGAACATTTGATCAACCAGCTTTTGGTATGTTGCACCAGCATTTTCACTCCAAAGGGCATAACCTGGTAACAATAGATGCCTCAGTCTATGACAAAACTTGTTTTTTCTACATCTAACTCATTCATTCTGATCTCGTGGTATCCTGCTGCCCCATCTACAAAGCTATACACTTCATATCCAGCTGTTGAGTCAACCAACTGATCAATGTTGGGTAAGGGATATGAGTCTTTTGGGCATGCCTTATTCAAATCTGTAAAATCAACACAAAGTCTCCACTTCCTATTGGATTTAGGTACAAGGACAACGTTCGCCAGCCACTCTGGATAATCTACTTCTATTATGAAGCATGCCTTCAGAAGTTATCAATTTCTGCTGTTATGGCTTGTTGCCTTTCATAGCCATGATTTCGTTTTTTCTACTTGATGGGCTTAAAACTTGGATCTATGCTGAGCTTGTGGGAGATGATGTTCGGATTAACCCATATTATATCTCCTGCAGACCACGCAAAGCTATGTATGTTATCTTTCAAGACTGCTTTTATGCACTCTTACACTTCGCTCGGCAAATCAGCTCCCAATTTTATGTTTTTCCCCTCTATCTCCCATGTCATTAGTTCGTCCACTAGTTTAGGGCTGGAATCTCCTTTAGGCCTAGGAATGTCGAAAGGAAGGTGCTTTGCGTGTTGATCCATTGATTCTTCTTTTGGCATCCACATGATTGGTAAGGTTAGTGGGAGACCCTTCAGAGCTGCTACATATGCTTCTCTTACTGCTTTTTTATCACCCCTCACAGCTATTGTTTTGCCTTCACCAAAGTAAAACTTCATGGTTAAATATTTAATGCTTATTACTGCTTCCAACTCATATAAGCAGGCCTTCCTAATATAGCATTATATGGGAATTGGAGATCTGGCACCATGAATTTTAACTTAAGCCTCTTTGAAGACTCTCCTTCATAGAGCTCCAAGTCTACGTCTACTACACCTGCTACCTGAACTGGCTTACCCGGCAAACCAACAAGAGGACGGATGGGCTTTAACTTTATGGAATCTAGTTTGAGAGCTTTAAATACCTCCATGGTTATCATATTAATCGCACTGCCGCCATCCACTAAGATCCTTTTCACTAGGAAGTTCTCCAAAATACCTTAAATCACTAAGGCATCATTGTGTGGCATTCGAACTTGTTCGCCATCACTTTCAGATAATGATATAGGCTATTTAGGTTTAAGTTTCTATGGTGGTAAGATAGAGTATATCTCTCTAACTCTCCTTTTCCTTGTTAAGTTACTGTCACCACCTGCTGAACCATCGAATATAGTGTGAATGGTACCCACAGTCCGAACACCTCTATCAGGCTTGCTTGATTGCCCTTCTTCTTATTTATTTCCTCCTACAAACTGCTTTAGCTCGCCCATCTATATGAGGCATTCAACTTCTTTTTTCAATTGCCAGCAATCATCAATTTCATGGCCTACGTCTCTATGGAATTCACAATATTTGCTTCTATCCCTACTACCTATCGAATCTTGACTCATTTTTCTAGGATAAGAGCATGGGATCCGGTCACCATGTTCTTTGATCCACGACAAAATTTTCAATCGTGATTTGTTTATCAGAGTGAACTTAGTGTCTCGTGAAATTTCGCTACTTCTAGAATATGGGGTTAGGATAGAATAGCTTGTTTAGAGGGGTCGGATGGGCGACCTTCTCCTTGGCGAGTGCCTACTCCCAATGGGTGAGTGTCTCCTATGCCTATGCCTTTCTTCCTTGGTTGGGTTATGTTGTTGTTGGATCTCATAAGCTTCATCTAGATTGGTATATTTGTGAGCTCTCGCCATGAGTTCAGCAAAAGTTGCAGGGGATCGATGTTCAGGTTCTCAAATAGCTTGTTGTATCTGCAATTTTTTGCCATTGCACTAACTGCCACCTCATCGTTCAAGCTCTCTACTTGCATGGCTACCCTTTAAAACCTAGCCACATATTGGCGTAGGGTTTCTCCCTCTTCTCTTTTCAGGTCTACCAAGTCAAATGAAATTTTCTTAGATGGAATACAAGTTATGAATTGAGCTCAAAATGTTGCGGCTAGTTGTGAAAAATAATGGATAGACCCTGTTTTGAGTGTTTGGTACCATTCTTGTGTAGCACCTTTGAGGGTGATTGGAAAGACTTTACACATAAAATCTTTCGAGTTGGTTTGCAAGTACATGATGGTTCAGAAAGTGGTCAAGTGACTCTTGGGGTCAGTATAACCATCATAAGATTGAAAGGTAGGAAGTTTGAATTTGCGTGGAAAGGCTGCGACTAATATGGTGGGAGATAAGGGTGAGTCCTTGTGGAGGCCATAATCTCCATTCTCTTTTGATTCTTTATACTCCCACACTATCTCCTTAACTACATCTCTCAGGTTTTCCTCATCCAAAATTTGAGTGTGGCTGACCTCTTGACCACGGGTATGAGTAGGTTTTGATTCAACTTCTTGGTATCGATCGGAGAGAGAGTGAGCTGGATGTTTGGGAGAAGGTGGATGAACCTTTCCTTCGTGAAGGAGTGGATCTATAGGTTTGGGGGGCGTGATGGGATCATTGTCGGGTGTTGAGCTCTCCAGGATACTCTTCAAGGCAGTGGTGAATTGGGAGTAAGCTTGGGCCAAAGCAGCCGCTACTTGGGGATCGGTTACAGGTGGGAGAGTAAAGGTGATTGGATGGCTAGGTTCCCCTTGTTCATTGGCTCAATTTTCCATAGTAGGATTTTCAATTGGGTTGGTGGCCATGATGAATGGAGAGCTGAAGATTGGCTAGGGCTAAGGTTAGGGTTAGGGCTAGGGAGAGGTTGAAGGTGTGTTCCACGCTCACTGCACCAATTATTAAAATCTTATAATTTTTGGGGAGATTAATTGCGATTAACCCAATTTTAGGGTAAAATTTGAGTATATATATTGGATCCCGAACAGTCCGTATTGAATTATAATTCTAAATCTTGATTTGATTCCTATTCAGAGTAATTTTATAATAAAATATTATTATATGTTAACAATAGGAATGTTGCCCCACATGTTGGTCACTAAGGAGCATCAAAGGTTCGTTGTCAAGGTGGTTCACATTTATAGGGAAG
This sequence comes from Jatropha podagrica, assembly GCA_947857235.1. Classification (NCBI taxonomy): domain Eukaryota; kingdom Viridiplantae; phylum Streptophyta; class Magnoliopsida; order Malpighiales; family Euphorbiaceae; genus Jatropha; species Jatropha podagrica. The sequence goes on from CANUEP010163253.1 coordinate 23,347, forward strand.
GAAATAACTGAGCCAAAGCGGCTTGCACATATGGAGCCACTAGGTTTCACATATTTGATTAGCCTCCTTAAGCTCTTCTTGGCTTAATGGTTTCATATCCTAGGGATATTATAGTATGACTTTCTTAATAAATTCTCTTTCACTCCAAAAAGAAAAAAAAATGGAAAACTAACCCTTTGTTTAGAAAAGAGAGGAAAATATTGAAGGAAAATATTAAAGGGAAAAAAAAAGATTAATGGAGGAAAATAACGGGGAATTATCAACTTTCTTTTTATAGTTTTTTTTCTTGTGTTTGGATTATTAAATGAGAGAAAATAAATTTATTTTTCTTTATTTGAAAAGGAAAAAATTTTAGAGGATAATATATATTGTTTTTAAAAGTTGACAATTATATCTTCACTTAAAATTATGAGGCAAGGAACCTAGGGGTGTGGTTGAGTGGAAAGGACTCATCCATCCTTAACCAAAAGTTAGGGGTTCGATCCTTGCCTTTGGGAATGGAGCAGCCTTAAATCTCTAGGCCGACTGTCCCATCCTAAGAGGTGTCTACAAGCTAGTGAGGTGACTAATCACTATGTCCGATGGTGGATGCCTTGGTTGCAAAAAAAAAAAAAAAAAAAAAAAAAAAAAAAAAAAAAAAAAAAATTATTAGGCAATTTGGAAATTGTTAAATTTTGTTAATTAATTTTAAAAATTTA
>CANUEP010163301.1:0-17996 GCA_947857235.1 Jatropha podagrica
CTAATTAACTCCACAAATATTAATTATGCTCAATATCATTATCGAGTCCAATTAAAATATTTTTTTCTCCCTCGGGTGATACCATTCATGACTCGCCTAAATAATATCATTTTAAGATCTGAAATTTTGGGGCGTTACATGAGACTACTCCATAGACCAATTTAATCAATTAGAATTTTTAATTATTAATTAAAAATAAAATGTATTTTTTTAATTTGTATTTATTTCATTGAAAATAAAAAATTTTATTTTATTTTATTTTATTTTATGTTTATGCTTTGTTATAAATGGTTGTATGCTTAAAATATTAATATATTATTTATTTAATATAGCGTGTTCTAAGCGTGTGAATATCTTACTTTCCATAAATTATATCTGTAAGCGTGTAAATTATTTATTAACTAGTCAAAAAAACTGCGCTTTGCGCGCAGATAATTAATTAATTATTTTAATAATTATTGTAGTTAATTATATTATTATTTTTAATAAATTATTATAAAATATTAAATTATTAAGAAAAAACAATGAAGAACCTATTTCAAATAATTCAATAATGATAATTATCAAAAAAATTTATAATAAAGAAAACTATGACATTTTTTGCAACAACATAACATCATAAATTTATTCTTAGCTTTTAAACATTGTCTTATTAGGGATAAAAATATTACCTCAGAAATTTACACTTAATATCTTCACAATACAAATCGCTCTATTTTTAAATATATATATATATATATATATATATGGATATATAAATATAGATTTTGTATAAATTTAATTTATAAATTAATAAAATATTAAGCTCTCTCTGAATTTTCAAAATTTTATAAAATTAAAACATTAAAATGAAATCCGTGCAGGGCGCGGATTTTTAGGAAGTTCGTAACTCGTACCGAAGAAGAGATTGTGAAACGGTGTGGTAATATTGTAAGTACATGCGGCGAAGAGGGTTGAGAGATGGTCATTATGTTGTTAATCAAACCGTCTAAACCAATTTAAATTAATTCAAATCGATCTAAAATTAACGACTTGATTTGATTTTATTAAATTTAAAAATCAAACTTTTAATTCAGTGTACACAGTTTTAGCCTCAAAACCCTCCAAACCGATATATATATATATATATATATATGTTTTCATCTTTTAAATTTAATTTAATTTTTATGAATAAAAATTTTCTTTGTATTGATTAATTTATATTAGATGGTAAATTATGAGATTAGTTTATATTGGATAATAAATTAAATAATACTTTCTTATTAATTAGATAAATTACATAATTATTTTGGAAAATATTTAAAATATTAAAAGTTCATGTAAAATTAGATTAATATATATGTACAAACTCTATGTGAGTAAAACTATATAGTTATTTTAATTTTTAGTAATAGATGTAATTAAATCAAAATTTAAATTCTATATTTATAATTACTTAATTATTGTCTTATTGAATATAATATTTTTCATAGTATATAGAAGAAATGCATCTTCAAAAATTAATTCAAAAATTTCAATAGCTATTCAAAATCATGACTATTTTAGGGCATAATTTTCATGAATTTATTTTTTATATTTTGTATAATAATTTTTCCTGTTAACTAAATAAATGATAAAGTTTAATTTTTTTTTTCAAACCACCAAATCATTAAACCAAATTTTAGATTGGTTTGAAATTTTTATAGTTTAATCTGATTTTAATTTTTTTCAAACCACCATTATAGATCTGATTTGATTATTATATTCAAACCGAATCAAACCGCCTCACGCACAGCCCTAATGGTCAAAACAACCACCGACCCTCCCTTGTCGACTCAGGAGCATTGCTAACGAGAAAGAGATGTATAAATTGCAATACTTTTGAATTATTCTCCATTTTTATTTCTTCCATTCTCTTGCTTTGTAAAAATGGAAGGGGATGGAGGGAAGGTGAGGGCATTGATAGAGAAGGCTACTCATTCTACGGCGGCGGAGGTGGATCCGCGCCTCCTCAATGCAATCAAATCTGTCGTCAGATACTCTGATTCTGAGATTCGACTCGCTGCCCAAACCCTAATGGATCTCATGAAACGCGATCACTCTCAGGTCCTTACTTTCACTTTCGATTCTTCATTTTAATTTTTCAAAATTCAAATTTCAATGTAGCGAATAGGAAATTCTAGGGTTTTTGCTTTCTGTTTTATTTTAGATCGATAGTTTCAGGTTAAGTGGTTGTCTTGTGCTTATTCTCCATAACGATAAGATTGTCCTATATATTCTGTTAACTATTTAGAGAACGTCTTGCATTCAAGTTCTACCGGATATCTTGCTTTTGTTTTTTTTTTTTTAATCCCTTTTGGGATGTTAGAATCTGTTTTGGGAAATAAAATGTCAGTATTTCTATAGCTACTATAAATGGTTGGATTCTGATTGTGTTTTCAGGTCAGATATCTCGCACTTCTTATAATTGACCAACTTTTCATGCGATCAAAGCTTTTTAGGACTCTTCTTGTTGAGAACTTGGATCAGCTGTTGAGTTTAAGTGTTGGATTCAGAAGGAATCTCCCGCTTCCTGCTCCACCTGCTGTTGCATCTGTTATGCGTTCAAAGGCAATTGAATTCTTAGAGAAGTGGAATGCTTCATTTGGGATTCATTACAGACAGATTAGACTAGGTTTTGACTACCTTAAAAACACTCTCCGATTCCAATTTCCTAATATCCAGGCAAATGCAGCAAGGGTACAGCAGGAGAGGAAGGAAAGAGAGATGAGGTCAAAAGAGATTTTACACAATAAGTTTGAGAAACTGAAGGTAAATCTATCTTCAATAAAAGAAGAGATACAATCAACAATAGATGAGACTGAACGGTGTTTAGAAATTGTTCTAACCGGAAAGGAAATTATGCCCCTTGGTCCTTTGGACAACGAAGATTTCGAAGAGTTCCGTTCTTCAGAATTACGGCAGATTCGTGTTGATTCATTGAGAGAAGGGGAAAGGATTCATGAGAGCAGCGAGAACAAAGTGGTTTTTGATGCATTGAGGGAGCTCTACAAGGTCCTAATAATGAAGCATCTAGTTTCAGTCCAAGGGTGGATCTCTGTTCTCATAAGGGTTGAAGTAGAAGATAGCAGATTAAGAGATTCCATGCTAAAGGAATTCATTAGTATCCAAAACCGTCTTCAGTCTGTAGAGAAGAAATGTGTAGACTCAGGCTGTGCTCTTCCTGACATTACAAAGGGTGAAAAAGATGAGGAAGACGATTTTTGGGAGGAGGGTAAAATTGAAACTGTACAAAATCAGACTTCTAGTGCACCTGAAAAGCTAAATCAACATTTTGATGTGGCTTCAACTTCTGGTGAGGTGAAAAATGATGCTCCTGAAAGCAGTAAAGGGAAGGCAAAGTCACAGGACTGTCAACATCATAGAAGTGATTCAAGCTCACTTAGAAGTAATCTCTTAGCTGAAGCTCCAGTTATAAAGTGGGGAACGTTCTTGGATGATTGGGGTTCAAATAGGGAGTTTTTGGTCAATCACCGGGGCTTGGATCTTCAAAGTCACTGGGGTAGGGTGGATAATGATGCAGTTATTCCAGCAGAGAAGATTGCTGAGCTAAACATTCATGCAACCATTTACGAAGAAGAACAAGCAGAAATACAACAATGTCATGCTCCATTGCGCAGAGGACTTTGTCAGAGAAGAGACGTGAGAGTTTGCCCTTTTCATGGACCCATCATACCCAGAGATGATGAGGGAAATCCTATCAATCGGTGCACTTCAACAAGTGATACAGCTCTTAATTCTAATTTAGTTGAGCAATTGGCAAAACAAGCTATTGAAAATGTTCGAGATAGAGATAATGAGGAAGCTAGGAAAAGAAAATCTGACAGGCAGTCACAAAAGCGTGCCAAGCTTGCAAAGATTCGGGAACATAATGAAGCTGTTCTAAGGGATGCTGCATTAGCTTCAACTTCAAATTCTGCATTTGATGGGAACAATGTTCAGACAACCAATAATGGGAATTTTTTGGCGAGAAACAAAAAGGAAAGCCTTGCTTCAATGCTACGTAAGAAAGAAACCACAAAAGATAGGTTAGCTCAGAGACTTTTGAGTACTCAGGCAAGGGATGCAACAGTGAGGCAGCTTACTCTGGGTGAGGATGCAAATTACAGAGAAGCATTCCCAAACCAATGGAAGACGTAATGACTAAACATTGCAATTTGAAGCAGAAATCAAATGTTTCTTGACTTTCTATTCCATAAATCACTCCGTATCTACTTATGTTCTACTTTGAAGCATCAATCGAAAAATCTTTAGTCATCAACAGGCCTAAGCAGAAAACATATCTTTGGGGCTTGGGGATTAACTGGAATGGCATATCTGTTTTAAATATTTTTGGAAGTCTTATGTAGCCGTTTCTCCACCCATCTTACACCTTCTCAGAAACTTGAATTCTAATGATATTGACTTATTGCAAATTTAGCAACAATCCCTTAAGTACAGTCATGCTGGCTGCAAACCATACTGCCTTCGGGGATTTATCCTAAGCTAAAATATTGGTGTTGTGGTCCAAACTTGAGCTTGATTAGAATGCAGTAGCATGTTCTTCAGCAATTTTGGCCTCAAAGGTTATCCAAAGATGCCACCATAGGATAGACATTCTGCTCAAGTGAATCAATAAATTGTGATTCTGAAGAAATGACCAGGAAGGTAGGATACGTTTACATATTGTTCTTATTCATTATTAAAATTTTGAAACTTTTCCTTTTCTTTTATTTGATAAGAGCATGATGAAAAAGCATTGAAGTTTGTTTATGAGAATTTTTATATTGTTTTTCCCCAAAGCATGCAAGCTTGCTTTTAATTTGTGCTAAAGGGATTTACCAGGTCTTGGTGACTTGTCCATTTGGTGGTTTATTGCTGGGTATTACTGTATTGATGTTTGTTATTGGCAATCAAAATAACCGGTTAGGGAGCTTCTGATCTACAATTGGGGAAAAAAAAAAAAAAAAAAAAAAAAAAAAAAAAAAAAAAAGAAAGAAAGAATATAGATGTTTGTAAGATCTTTTTTTTTTATTATTATTATGACGATCTAACATGTATTCGTATGATAAATGTTCTATGAATGAAGGATGAATCGTCTATTAATTTCCATTATTAGATTGTGGGATTTTATTGCTAGTGAGGTGGACTTGCTTGTTGCATTTTGTTTTTTTCGGTGAGTTGGATCAAGTTGTTTACTTCTATTCAAATTCCACCAGCTGGTAGTGCAATTTCTTTATTTTTGTAATTCTCCATTGACCTCTTATCCTTTCTCGTGTTAAGATTTGGGGTATGTCCTTTGCACTAAACAAAGCTTCCTCGCTGCAGGAGATGAACCAGTAGAGAATAACTATGCATATGTTGGTAGTGTCGTACTGGAATGATGCTGCTGTTGTTAAACTTTGAAGACTTTATTCGCCGTTGATTCAAACTGACTTGGGAAATGGGCAGAACTTGTTCTGGTTCATGAGAATAAAACCTCAGGAGTCTAGTAGATGTGAGATTGACAAATATGGTGGTGGTGGTGGTGGTGGTGGCTGTGTTGTAGATTAGGTCGACCCCACTATATGTTTAAATTTCTGACCGTTGCTTTTGATATTTTCTTTTGATTTCAGTGCATAGACAAACTTGCAGGTTCTAATGGATGGCACTGCTAAAATGGCTTACTTGATTTCTTGTACTATTTCATAAAGCTCCAATCCAGCTCAAAATTAAGTTCCTGGCTTAGTTAGTAACTATCTTTTTATTTTTGGTTCAATTGTACTTCTTAACAATAAAACATTAACCAAAAAAATAAAGTTATCAGTGTGCCTTTGATTTTTTTTTTTTTTTTTTCTGGAAACTCTTTCATTGTAACATTTTTGAAATAATTGATATTGTTTACTTGAGATTTTCAGAATTTTATTCAAACATGGTTGTAGATTGGCAAACTTGCAAATTTGTTAACGTAAATTATGTGATATTAAAAATAGTTTAATGATAAAACATTATATTAATTTTAAATTTTTATTTTAGACTTCAATTTAAAGGCTATATTTGTTTTTAGAAAATAATTTATTTAGATATTGTTTATGAACTTTCTAATATTTAAGATATTCATGAAAAATAAGTTACTGAAAAATTTTTTCTTGATTTCAGGTAAAGATAAACTATTTTGAAGAAAAATGATTTCATTCTTTTTAAAAGAGAAAAACATGTTTCGGATGTTCAAAACTTATTATAATTAATTTAAAAAAAAATTATTATAATTATTAATTTTACCAATTAGTTATTAATATTGCTAATCAACATTGATCATCTGCTAATATTATTGATCATGGAGCACCACCAGCACCAACTATTAACTCAATTTATCATTTATTTAAGGAAAAAATACGATTTTACTCTTATATTTTGGCGTAATTAATTAGTTTGTCCTTGTATTTTAATCATTACATGATTTTATCCCTATACTTTATTGTTGTTATATTAAAGTATCCCTCCGTCCAATTTTAGTCATTTTATTGAAGAAGTCAACGAGATGAATCGTAGTAAGGGGGAAAGAAAAAAAATTGACTCCCTAATATACCCTTTACAAACAAAACTCGTGTATTTATACGAAGAAACAGAAAAATTGCAAAAACGAAATCAAAATCACAAAATCATTTGTTAAAGAGAGAGAGGAAGTTGTCGGCTAGGGTTTGCTGTAAAGCAAGGGAAAACGATGTTGGCTTCAATTGTGATTCATAGTGGTTGGGAAGGGAGGTACCTAAACATGAACTGCAAATATGGAAAAAGAGCTGGCAGTAGAATTTTTGGGACAAGCAAAAATAAGAATCGTCTGTACTATTACTGTGAAAATAATGAGTGTGAAACCTTTCTGGACTGGTGTAAACTAGCAAATTCATTTGAGAACTCAAGACTTTCAAGGGAGATGGAAGACAATGAAGTTGCACAACGGAGCAAAGTAATGAGAGATATACTTGATTTGAAAGATGTTGTTAATCAAAGGGAGGAAAGTAGACGAATTTTGGCAAAGGTTGATGGAATAGACTCTGTTGTGGGCTATCTGAAAATTTCAGTTGCACTTTGCATGCTCTCTAGTTTGCTGAATTTCATCAATTTTCTATTTGTGCTTAGGAAGATGGCTTAATAGTTGTATAAGTGTTGGTAATTGAATGTACATTATGAAGTTAGGTGGTAGTAGGTTTAGTTCTTGTGACACTTTTTGGTAAATGAAAGTTAGGGGTTATTATAAGTTGTGTTGGTAAATGACATTTTAGGTGGGTGACACTTTTTGTAAGGAAAAGTTGAAGTAATGCAAGCTTTTTGTAATGATAATGAATATGCTTCATTTAGTTATGCAAAGTTTGATATATAATCAATCATAACAACTAATTGTATTGTGCATGTTCTTCATTACAAAGACATTTTGTGTGTTTTGAGAATATACTAACATAATGCAATAAAATATTTTAACAATAATTCCTCAATAATATGTTTTGACAGTTTCACAATATAATGAGGGGAGCAAAAAATATTTCCATATAATAATCAATAATTCTTGTTTTGACAATACACCTTTATTCCATCAAGGCTCACTGCAATAAGGAAACAACCTCCATATTATCCTTTCAAGTAGCACCGGTCAATGCTAATAAATGGCCTACAACCTTTTAGAAAAACATCTCTCAAGGCATTATAGAAAATGAATAATCTCTCAAACATTATAGGGTTGGTCTCACTATTTCTATGTTTTAGTTGGAATTTCACAAATGTTCCTGGATTGTATTTTGGCACTACAGCAATTTATTTTCTAAGGTGATTGTAACTCTCTCTATGCCTTCCATCTACATCCTCCTTTGCTTTGTTCCTACCTCTATAAAGTCGCCATCCTTCAATTGTGATCCCTCATTTCTTCCCCAACTCACTTTCCATCAATTCTTAATTCATGCTTGGGTCAGCTTGTAGTTGCTCTTGAAACTTCTTAAGAGTCTAATTTGTGTTAGCATTTGGGTTTTTATTGCTCACTAGCTGCACACAAGAATGCTTTTCCTAGTGTCTTAATCATAAAAGTCAGCTTATCATTTAATATAGAAGCATGTAATCTCCAAGGGCAGATCTCTTCTTTGCATTTCACTGTAACTCTTTCATGGTCTGATTTTATCTACTTAATGATACATCCCCCTTTAACTACATAATCTCTAATTCCTTCTCAAAGCAGACCGACTAAATCAAATACTTTATCGATCTCAAACATTACATCACCATTTGTAGAAGGTACATATGCATTACCATACAAGTTTTTAAAGGCAGCTTCAACTCTTCTTTTTCTTTTCTTAGCTGTTTCAGTGGACTTTGAATGCTCTTCATCTTACTCACTTTCCTCTATTTCTTTATCATCATCTACAGAATCTAAGTCACTCAACCCATCATCTTCATCTTCATCTGTTCCTAGCTCACCCACACTCATAGCTTTAACTCTCAGTTCACCATCAATGCCAGACTCTGACATAATAAAATTTGGAAGGTCACCTAATTCCTCATCCGGGCTATTTGAAATATCATAATCTTCATCAGAATTGTCAATTTCACTATCTACTGCAGTGTCATCATTTTTTAGGAATTAAAGAATTCTTCCTCTGTCTAAGCTTTTATGATTGATAAGCACTTTGTAGTTGATACACCAAGTCTATTACCTCTATTACTTGCTATAAGCCTAACATCTTCTGCCATTGCCCCTTGCAAAGTCTTCCTCTATCTAAGGTTTTATGATCGATAAGCACTTGTAGTTGACACACTAAGTCTGCTACCTCTATCACTTGCTGTAAGCCTAACATCTTTGCCCTTGCCCTTTGCAATAGGCCTCACCCCAGCTCCACCTCTAGTCATCCTATTGTTATTAAATGCAGCATATTCTTCACTTCAATTGTCCTAAATTTGTGCACCAGGTACGTATGGCTTTTTTTTTTTTTTTGTACCTCCCCTCGATGATGCATTTGTCTCTTGCATATGCTGCCTTTGATTTTCACTACCTCTATTACCATCAATCTCAGTAGGTTCAATATTATAAGTATCCTCTCTCACAAATTGACTTTCTTGTTCAGGAACTTCCATAAACCTATTACACCAACATTACAAGTACCCACACCATATATTGTATCATCTCTCACACATTGACTTTCTCGATCAGGAACTTCCACATCCCCTAAACTAGTGTAACCATCATTAACAATAGGTTCAACATGGATTCTACCATCCTTTCCATGCTCATTTTCTTGCTCAGGAACTTCCACATTCCCCAAACCAATACTATCAACATTATCACCAATATAGGAACCAATAACACAAGCTAATTCTAAACCCAATGGCATACTATTTTGTTTATCACTCTCCTCCCCATGGTCATTCTCAAGTGGTGCAATAGCAGTTTGTTGAACATCTAATGCCATTAACTAGTAGTTCAACCTCAACAGTGTACTTATATAAATTGAACATGCACATAAGGTCATCATCAGATTCAATCGTCAAATTAAAACCAAATCTAATGTTTATGTAGCTTGATTTTTGTAAGACCCCCTATACGGTCCAATATAACTAGACAGTGAGTGTCACATTTTGTGCCAAAAACACATGATTGCTTAACACATTTGTAATTACTTATTTGTATAAAGAAAATAGTTTTTAAAAAAATCATGTTATATTCAAAAATCCATTTAGACTTAACTTAAAATTTGTATAAGTATATATTTAGGAAACAGTTTTATTCATGAAAATGTATAAATATTATTTACAATTTATGTATTTGCGGAAGTCTTAATAATTAGAGAAGTTTTTTTGTAATAATATTTTATCTTAAATTGTAAAACCTTAATTATTAATACCACATGTAAAGCAATTAAGTAATTTGTTAAACTATAAACAAAACTTGAAGGAAATAAATCATGGAATTCATAAAAATTAAATTTGTCATCAAACCATATCACTTTCAAATAATGGGATGTAAAACTCTAATTTTCATATAAAACCTTAAATCAGAATATTAAATATCCATATTGATAATTTATCATATAATTAAAATAATAATTGTCAAGTTTACTTTAATTATATACATACTATCCAAACTTAAAATACATTTTCTCAAGAGAGAAGAGAATAAGATAATACGAGAATGTGTTTATTATTAATGTGAAATCACATATATAGTTATATAAATGAAACCCTAATAGAGTCCTACATAAATCAAGAAGATAAAGTTCATAATAATTAGGAATATAGACTTTTAGCCCATATAGGACTTCTACTTATTTCATAACAAAAAAAAAAAAGAGTCAAAAGTGGCTTAATGGTAGACAGGGACGAAGCTAGGATTTATAAAGGAATGGTCAAATTAATATAAGAATATATTAAGAGAATATTATGTAGAAATGGAGTGGGAAAAATGGTTGAAGTATCTTAAAAATTGCCTTAGACCAAGATTCAAACCCTTGTATTGCTAAGGGGTAACTTTTTTTCTTTTTCTTTTTTTTTTTTTTTTCAAAACAGAAAGGTCTTTCCTCTAAAGGGTGGCTTCATCCAATTGCCCCTCTCCTCTAAAGGATAGCTCCATCCTTGATGGTAGAGTGTCTTGATTATATAATAAAGATCATAGGCTCAGTTCTTTTCTCGTCATTTCTCTATGTATACTTGTTTGCATTTTTTTTTTTTTTGAGTTAATAATTTTTGAATGACAAAAACTTAAATACACATAAAAAAAATATAAAAATTGAAAATGTATTCACAAATACAACGCTTCGTCTATTCTTTTATTTCTCACTAATAACTTTTTGTGTGCCAAGGACAAATTGACTATCTTCCATTGGCAATTATGATTCCATTCATTTTAGTGTTTATTTTATGAAAACATCCACATTTATTAAGGGATAATTTTCAATAAAATAACTTCATTAAATGCACTTTTAAATCTTTATCTGTCGCTATCTTGTTATTCTCCCATTATTAAAGATTTTTCAAAAACTAAATAAGGGCAAAGTGGTCTTTTTAAATTGATATTGTTTCCAAAGTTACTAAATATGGTAACTTTTTCTTGCATAAATAGAACACCCAAAATAAAAATTTTTTCTATGATCGTAACAAACTCTCATTTAATGCCATAAAAAAACTCCAAAAATCGAACCCGTAATGCAAGTATATAATTGTCAAGGTTATAATTATCAAGCATATTTCTATTCAAACTTATCCAAGGTTATAATTGTCAAACTAAGTGTAATGAGTCAGGCTCATGATGAACCTAATTACCCTTATTTTTTCATGTAATTCAATAATTTTTTTACTTCTTGTGAAAAATCAAGATTAACAGAAGAAGTATCATTTAATTGATAATTCAACTTATGATAAATTGAACTTATCTTTAACATAAAATAGTGTACATCATTTAATTCTAATTATTGTAATGAGTCAATGCTAAATATATTTTTCAAAAAAACTTTCGAATGCTATCACTTTTTACTTTACCCTGTAGAACATACTTCAACTTGAAAATTATTGATTTGAAAAATTTGTTAACCGTACATATTACACATAAAGCCAAAAACCTTAAAATTATTACTACTATGAAAAAAAAATATACATAATGTGACCAAAATACCTTATTTTAGTATATGATAGATCAATAATAAAATTTAGATCACCACAAGATTTTTTTGCGAAAAATTCATGGTTGAGCTTCTATATTTGGCCAATTAATCACATTAAATATGTTAACACACTTTAAGCCGGGCAAGACCATAGTTCAAAAATCACTAGTTTTCAATTTCCAAACTATCGGTTTTGATTTTAAAGAAGGTGAAACTAGGACCGACCTTCTTTTAAACAATATCATAAATTATTTTAAAACCGTCAATTTCGGTTTGAAATTATAATTAAGAGTTAAAAGTTAAAAGAAAGTTACAATATAATTGTTATTATTCCAAAAAAGATAATTCAAATTTCCATTTTCTTACCCTCTTAAAAGGAGGGAAAAAATCCTTTTTATTTTATTTGAGAGTTTTAAAAATAATTCTTAAATTAATGTTATATAATTTATATGTAAAAATAATAATATAAAGTGTTAAAAATTTAAATTTATTATGCAATACAAGAAATAGAGAGTATATATAGAAATAAAATAAATAGAATACAAGAAACTAGAGAGGAATTTATTTATTATATTGGAATCTTAGTTACATCATCTTAAGGTTTCATATTTTGTATCCCATAAATAGCTCCTCAATCCTTTGGATTATATAACTAAGATTCTAATACAAGAATTTTATTTCTCTACTCTCTCTTATTTTATTTATTCCATTTCTATATATACTATCTATTTCTTACATTTTATAACACGTTATGAGCACGATGAATCATGTTATATATTTATTTTTCACTATATATCACATGATATTTGCTCAACAATATCTTTTAGGCGATTATACCAGCAGATTTTCTTAATCCATATAGAAATCTTTATAATTTATTTGAATATTTTTTTAAGAGTTTCAACTTGCACGCTTCAAGTAACTTAAATCATTTAGGAATTTTCATTTAGATATCTATATCAAATAAACCATAAGAAATAGACAATTATTTTATACATATGTGTGCCCCAATAAGAATTATATTCAAGATCCTCATAATTTTTCACAATATTAAATTTTATATCATATGTAAAAGTACAATTGATATTTATTCTATATAAATTCAGTCTTTTCTTTGACATAACATCACTTAAATGAGATCTCATTATTTTCGTCAAAATCATTAATTTCAGATACCTGATTTTATTCTGGAAATCATTTATCAGTTATGTCTAAAATCTCTTCAGAGAATATAACATATTTACTCCTTTTCATTTTCAATGATTTTTATCCTCAAAACTTTTCAATCTACCATGCTTTAGGCATGCAATAGATTTATTGACATATACAGTTTTATCCTTGAAGGACTTCGATTCTAATAGGAGTTTAGCAACTGATTTGCAATAATTCTCAAAATAACTATCTTTTGAACTTCTAATTCATACAACCCTGTGAGATGATCAAAATTTGATAGTAAAAATTATTTTTTAAGTAATTTGCATTTTCATCTGCTTATTCTTTCCCTTTAATATTGGGATCCATAACAATCAATAAATTTGACGATAGACAATTCTCTTTATTTAAAATTCTAGATATTGAAACAAAACTTCATACCCGACATATTTATAACTTCCTTTAATGATCCATAATCAAAAGAGGAAGAATTTATAATAACTTGTTGGCTTGATGTGAACAATTACCATTATATATGATAGCAATATACCTATATATAAATAAGGAGTTTTGTTCTCATAAAAATTTCTTTGAGAACACAACCATTAAAATTCATTAGATTTGAAGAAATTTTTGGTTCTTTAATAAATATTCATATAAAGATTCAATTTCTTTTTGCATCAATATTGATTGAGATAGTGCAATCGATCATTGTCAAACAATAAAAATATTTGAATTTATAAACTTCTGATTTATAATTATATTCATATAATTATTATCTCTATATGATGTTCATTTCTAGAAATATCTTTAAAATAAATTTTTACAAGATAAAAGAGATAATAATATATAATTCATAAAAGTCATTTCTCTAAATAATAATATTTGCTTTTCAATAGTTTTTAATATCAAAGCTAAAATTTACTTTTATGTATTTTGGTGTAGAATAAGCATATAATCAACAAAACATATTATCATTTGCCACTTCTAGTAGTAAGATTTATTTTAATTACTTGTGATTCTCATAATTACATAGATCAGTAATTCAATAATGATCTTATTACATTCTCAATGGCAAAAATATTTTTGTTATTATTCACACTCACATTTAATGTTATATGTTATTGCATTCACTTCAAGGAATAAAATAAATCCAATTGAGTGGGCGTCGTGTCATGACATCTTTTATATCATGATTGTAAATATGTCATTATTTTTTATTTATGCATAGTATTGTGATATACCATTTCATTCACTTTAGAGAATAAAATAGATCTTATTATGTAAATGAAGTGCTTAATATTTGCTAAATAATAAAATGAGTGAAACCAATTTAAAACCCACATCAATATGTTATAATTTTTTTTCGTTGCTACTACAGGAGCATATTCAAAAGTAGAAAATATTATTTATGTTTTATGAATAAAATAAATGAATATTTAATTGTTCAATATCCAATAGAAGATTACTGCTTTAATGCAATTTTGATTGATTCATTGGTTTTCTTACTTATTGTGTCTTCAAGACACATGATACCCATATATAAAGATAAATAATCCATACTCAATGTATATTAAAAGTCACAAATCCAATTTTACTGGATTTTACATGATAAAACAAAAATAACATATTAATTTGATTTTAAAATTATATTTTATATAATCACCAATCAAATATAAAATCCAATATTGAATTTACATTTATAATTCAAATATAAATATATATGAGGCAAAATTATATATAAAATTACCTTTTAAACATAAGCAACCTTAAATATACAATTTTTAATTTTGATTGTCACAAATCATGAATTATCTCCTCTTTATCTGATTTCATCAAGAAAGCATTGTAGAAATTGATCAAGACAGCAATACTACAAAATAAAAAGTGTTGAAACAAGTTCATATAATTTGGCTAGAGCTTGATGCTAATAATATAAACCTTTCATCATAAAAGATATAACCTTACAGACTAAAAAATAACCATTCATTTTACGGGACAACTCTTTATTTTAAGAAACATAATTTTTAGAAAAATAAATAATTTTTTTAATAAACTTAATGAATGTCTATTACATGATATAATATTTATAACAAAATTAGAAATATTCAGATGATCATTTTTTTCCCTTTTTTCACTTCCAATTTACAAATTTTATTTATATAACAAATTCTAAAATGATGGTAAAATTATCAAATTTGATGATGAAAAATAAAATTAATTTTAACAATTAAAAATCATGGTTGGATTTTTTTTTTTTCCCTTTTGATTAGGCTTTGAAACCTTTAACCACTAAACCATGGCTGATTACAATTTTAATCGATTCAATTTCACTTGGATTCTGGTTATGCCGACCTCAAACAACTACCACCACATGATAATTGCCTCTTAGTGCACTATCGTACGACACAAGTAAAAGATGGGCTTCAGCACTGGCCCACCCGATACATGCCTCTTGCAACAGTAACTCAAACTCTAGTATCATATTAAATTTTAAACTCAAAAGTTATCAATGCTCAATACTCAAATTGATCATGTTGGCTGAATCTCCCTCATGACTAATCATTTACTTCTAATAGTAATAATTGCTCTCCATCCACAAATAAATATAAAGCGTTTCAAATATAAATCGTTTCAAGGGATTTGAAAACAACTACTTCTACTGCATTGTAACTAAGTGATCACTAATTTAACAAAAATACCTACCTGTAATCTCGTATCATTAATTTGACTAAAGAAGGTTTTAGAAAATTGTAAGAATAGCTGGTGAAAGTTTAGACTAATTCTCTTGATATTTAGAGCTGAAAAGCCACAACTGCTGCTTGTTTTCCAAATACGAATTTCCAGTATGGGACAGAAACCAAAAAACAAATTAATAAAACTTCCATTCATAAAAACCATTTGCAACTTCTTTTCCTGCAATGATTTAGCGGTTTGGGTTGAAAGGGAAGAAAATTTATAATACATAACTTATTTTAAACTTCTATTCATGTTGCAAAACTTGATTGGATGTAATACGTAACTTTGATCCAAATGTCGACAACTACACAACAATGGATTTGGCAACATGGCCTATGTCAGCGGCTATAAGCCCTATAAAGGGAAAATAAAATATACAATAAAATTCAAATTTGAAATTGCATAACTAGAAGTAATTATCTAAAAGCCAGATGGGAAATATATTTGATCATAGTACCTCCTTTTCAAGTTTCAATACAGCCATGAAAGCTTCTTGAGGTACATCTACCTTACCTATTGATTTCATTCGCTTCTTCCCTTCAGCCTGATAAGAGAAAAGGCAGGACAAAAAATTATAAAAAACCTATAATCATTAAAGATATTTTCCATTGCGTTTGATGTATGCAGGAAATAGTTGATATGGAGAGGGTACAACAAAATTGATCAGGGAATACACAGATGTACTAAATGGATGCTAAATATACCTTCTGATGGTATAAAATGAATGTGATTAAAGTTCTGAAATTTGGTTTTTAATTGAGCTATCTGTCCTACCATTTCTCAAAAACAGTAAATAAATAAACAAATAAATATTACTTCAACTAATAGCAAAAATCATTTGGTGCCTGTGTATTTTCATACATGTACTCCCAAATTAAACAAGTATCCTCAGCAAAAAACCAAGCTCTTATGTACCAATTGTCACTCTGCTGCTTACGTAAGTGATTTTTCATTTTTGGATCAGAATTTGAGCGACAAGGGAATATTACTCCTTGTTGGCCAAAAATATGTCGTCTATAAGTTTTTGAATAGTCATCTCCAATTCATATTTTTTAGTTTTAGCAAGTAAATGTCAAGGCCAGACATTACTTATTACTAATATAAGATACAGACATAGGATCGGAACAAATCATAAAGACTTCTTTTTGGTTTTCAAAGTTCTCTATTTGTATTCAATACGCCAATTTATATTCGTTACTCAGTTTTCTTACAAGTAAACAAACAAATGCATGTTCCCTAGATATAATGGAATGCATTGGACAAAATGGTTGTATCCTAAATTTTTTATGATAAAAAATAATTCATGTGCTACTAATTAATTTCAATTAGTGAGATTAATCTCAAAAAGCTTCAAGTGATTCCTTCGCAAAAAAAAAAAAAAAAAGCTTCATGTTATAAATATTCTAATATTGTGGAAGCCAACAGGTCAAGTGTAACCATTTAGAATCCTTAATATCTTAGTCCTAAGGTCTATTGCTCTCAATGAATTGATTGACTCTATTCTGTGAATTTCTTTGAATATATTTCATGACCTTAAAACTTTAATTTTAAAATATTTTAGAGTCAATTACCTTTTAAAATTGAAAATTAATTTAAGATTGGTTTTGGATATCAAATTGAGCTTTGTACAAAGACATTTGGAAAATTTTACATTTACACATGAAAAATATTATTGGAAATGAATTTTCTAACAGAAGTAATGGATTTTTTAAGGAGTTTAGGCTGCACTTTAGACTGCCTAAAAACTCCAGTTTAGGCAGCCAACATCAGCTAAAAGTTATTAAGTTCGGCCATTTTAGGCTGCCTGAAGTCAAATTTTAGACAAACCATTTTTCGGCTCCAGACTTTACGAGGCGCAAAGTGGACTTTCGACTGCCTAACCTGACTTTAGACTCTCAATTTTAACCACAAATAAGTGTCTTAATCAACTTAGAAAGGTTAACAACAATATTACAAAATAGATTAATTGAGTTTTCTCATTGTTTTCACTCTCTCTCTGTCTCTAGAACTTGAGTTATATCAACTGATTGAATGTGATAGCTTTTATTGTGGGAAGTTATTGTTGGATAGAGATCAAGAATGTTGTTGTACTAATTGAGTAAGAAACTAATTGTGGGTGTATTTAATAGTCATTTGTGAGATTGAGTTGGTTAAATGCAAAGATTTGCATTTGAATACTGCAAGGGTTTGTGGATTGAAACTCTCAAGGAGGGCCCTGAGGAGAGAACGCGAGTAGGGTTAGGATAGTTGAACCTCTATAAATTCTACCTTGCTTCTTCAGTTTCTTAATTTCCAATTTCTCTTAATTTGCCAAGCTTTCTGTTAAGGATTAGTTGTAAATAGAACTCTATTAGGAGTTGTAAATAGAACCCTATTAGGAGTTAGATTTCTAATAGGTTTATAGTATCATGTATGTATATATATATGTGTCCCTATTGATGAATTAAAAATATAAGAAAATATTTTTCCATA